>JAZKJV010005756.1:0-47525 GCA_037367405.1 Ottelia alismoides
TGGCTAAACCTCGACGAGATGTGGCAAATCACTTGAAGTCTCCTGGTAATCAACGCACGCACACTCGCTGTACGCAGGCCATGCATGCGGGGTGTGGGGGGCCATGTGTGCATGAGCGTGTACATACACGTAAGCAACGAGTGCCATAAACGGCCATGCCCATCCGATCGTAGGTAGGCATTGCCAAGGCTTATTCGCATGCATGCTGAGACGCATTGTGTCAAGTTAGCAACAGCGCACCTACCGCGCCGCCTACATGGCGCTTCCTGCTTCATGTAACCGGAACTGTCGTACAACGCCCAGAAGCGCGCACGCGCGCGCAACACGCGTCTGTCCAGGCGGGGCATTCATGCGATCCGGCAAAAGGGTGCTGCACGTAAGATGTACACCATGAAGAATGTGGTGACAATGCGACATGACGAACAGAGACAAAGAAGACCAAAAAGGAGGCACGACCGTGTGCGAGGCGGATAGCATGCAAACGGCGTTGACGTTACCAAAAGATGGAGGACACGGCTCCACTCACTCAAAGGCTGAGGCGAATCGCGCTGGCAACTCACAAGTCAGGGATTACGATAAGCACGGCACTCGAGACCGGCTACGACCAAAGCATGCACGGCCCCCGCCCGCTGCAGCAAAGATGGATGAACGGTTAAATGTCCAGTTTCCAAGGATGACCACATGTCATGCACCTGGACTAAACGTTCCCTATCGACGATGAGTACAAGGGTGTAGCACCACGCACAGTACGCATCAGCGCCAACAGGATTACGCCATAGGCCGCGGCTCGCTTAGACGCATCTGGAAACCTCCAACAGGCAGGGACACGTAGCGCGGCATCACAAATCAAACGGCGGCGACAGGCGCAAAGAAGCATGATTCAAATGTCAGCATGGCTCAGCACGGTCAAGCGGCAGCAGCACCAAGCTGGCGGCACAACATGATCATCAGGATGACGGTGCGAAGGTGCACAACCACATAAAAACGGCGATCGATCGATCTGCACGAGCAGGGCCCAACGCACGCATGCACACACATTGTATGCACGGCTGCGCTCAAGACCGTAAAACGAAGGCTATGGTGGAATAGCACGACAACAACAAGCCCAAAGCAGAAGATGATGGCACTTAGTGAATGATCGCAACTCGGTGAGTGGGCGGGTGCAGAGTTGCGTGCTGCACAAAGCCAACCGTGTCAGTTCGGGTTACATACACAAGGTACAGATGAATCAGTACGACAGTAACGGGTCCAATGAGCGGCGCAGCAGGCAACAAGGGCCCACGGCCTAGGGCCGAGGCGACACACGAAACACCGGCGCTAGTCACCAGGAGTCGGCATGTGGGTCACGGCCTGCAGACAGCGGTCGGCTCGCCAGAAAGTGGTGCGCGCCACCTTTTGGCTGCCGGTGCCTTGCGCCGCTGCGTTGTTACCAACTTCATCGATCAATGTAGGCTCTCACCTGCCCCCGTGACCCTGAGCTGTGGGCCAACGGGCGCGCACATGAGGGGCAACGTAAACGTTGGTGCGGAGGTTTCAAACAGGCGACGTGTAAGCCGCACACTGCAAACTACAAATCCATGTCGTACAACAGCAGCGCGGAGCGCGCAGCGCGCACGACGCTACGAAAGGCTGAGCGAGCGTAACCCGACGTGTGGGACCACAACGGTGCGGGGCCCAGCGCCCGCCCGCAGCACGGCAGCACAAAGACCACCCCAGGAGCCACTACGCAGCTGCTGCGCACACGGCGCTCACCCGCCCGGTGATAAGCGCAGTACGGCAACCAGACATGGCAGCTACGGGGTGCAGGTTGCGCGGCGGTGAGCGCCAGGCAGGGCGCATCACCTGCTGAAACGCGCGACAGGCCTCGAACCGGCGCGCACGTCAAAGAATCACATGTGTACGGGCTCAATCACGGGCGGTTGAGTAGCAGAAGCCGGCCGCAGGGCGGCCGATGTGGGGGTGGTCGGGCGGAACGCGGCTCCAACCACGGCGAGGCGCCCTGCCCAGCGCAACGAATCGGCAAACCTGCCTCATCAGCTACCGTGGCGGCCGCGCAAGCAGCACAGACAGCATGCGGGCGGCAGCGTCGCGACGGCCGTGCTCAATGGCAGACAGCGTCGCCAAAGAGACAGCATCTCACACACAGTGATTCGATGTGGACGGGCTCAAAACCAACCACAGGCGGTCACGCGAGACGGCCACGTTCCCAGCTTGCGAATCGCACCTCGCACAGCAACGGCGATAGGGCAAAACCAAAAGTGGTGCAAACGGGGGCTCGGCGGCGCAGTCGAGCATCGAAGCGCCATCAACAGCTAAGCGCCACAGCGCTCCTTTGCTGCGGTTCTCCCAGTGCAGCTTTCACAGGCGCTTGAGCGTCCCAGGGAATTCCTGCTGCTCCGGTCCGGTGGGTGCCGCGCGCGGCGCAGGCAGGGAGGGCTTCTGCAAGGAAAGCTGCGTGCAGTGCCCCTCGGTTCTCACGCAAGTCATCCAATTGCAACGCCGCCGCAGCATCGCGGGTGCACCAACCACCAACCGCCACCCGCCAACCGCCAGCCTAAGTGGCCAGCTATCAGGCAGTCACCTCGTCAGGCCTGGACAGAGCGAGGCGGCAGCGGCAACTGATCGTGCGGCGCACACTGACGGGCACGCCCAGCAGTAAACGCAGCCTTCAGCCACGCATTCAGAATGCGGCGCTCCTACGCAACAATCTCCGCGCATGCACGTTTGTCGTCATGCAACAAATCCGCAGGCCCCAGAGGTCCCGCAAACGGCAGCACAGCGCTCACCCTGGCGCCGCGTATGCATGGTCAAGGCGTCCGATGCACGTGTAAGGTCACCAACGGTGTGCATGACACGGTACATGCACCACAAGTAGCCGTCTGCATGGTGCTCTAGCCCGGCTCTCCGTCATCGGTAAGCAGGGCGTTGCCCCACAGCAGCGCAGCCCAGCAACAGTCACCTGGCACCAGGGGGGGGACTCCGCCACGCTCAGCGGCGGCGGAAGGGCAGCCAGGGCCTCAACCAGCCGCTGCATGGTGGCGTGTTCACGCAGCGAGCCGAAGCCGCCGCAGTCGAGGCTGCCGTGGGCGCCCGTGCGCGCGGCACAGAACAGCGCGAAGGGAGAGAAGTGGGGGTGCTGCGCTGTGAGGAGGTGGCGGGCCATGGCGACCCACGGTTCGACGTGTGTCCCGCCGGCACGGGGCAGGACGGAGGCGGCGAGTTCGGCAGCCCACCGGGCCCAGCGGCCGCGCAGGTGCGGGCAGCGGCAGCACGCCAAAGCCGCCGCCGCTGGGTGAGGCCGGAAGGAGGCGGGCCGGCACGGTCGTCATGCGGCGTAGGTGCAACGCAGGGGCAAGGTGCCGGTCCACCAGCTCGGCGGTGTGGCGGTCGAGCTGCTGCAGGACAGGTGGCGGCGGTGAGCCGTTGAACTCTGCAGCGCAGAGCATGGTACTAATGCCGTACGCTGCAGAGCCAAAGGCAGCCCGAGAACGGACAGGCTGGTGGCAGTCAGCCGGCTGTTGCACGATGCTAAACCAGTGGCAATTGCCGGCCAGTCCGCCGCATGTGGATGGAGCGCCGTTGGGAAAGGTGACGCCAAGGGTGGTGGCTGCCTGCACAACCCGAAGGCTGGCAACGACAGCAAGCAGGCCGGCCGGCGCCGGTGTCGCCGGCGCAGGGGATGGCGGCGGGCGGGGGCTGCAGGCGGCGCGGGGGCCGGCGGCTGCGCCTCGTCGCGCAGCAGGACGTTGCTGCCGTCGGCACACTGCGCGCTGGTAAGGAGTTGGTGCTCCACCCGCACGCCAACGCCGTGCTGTTTTAGCCAGAAGAGCTGCGCCAGCGCAACGAAGAGGTAGAGGAGGGTTGAGACGGGGTAGTTCTGCGTACATTGGCGGGTATTGGGGCGGAGGAGTGGCCGTTGGCCAGGGCTACAGCGCGCAGCAGGGGTCGAAACCCAACGCAGGAAGCCAGGCCCGACGACGACCGCCGCCATCACCGCCAGGAGGAACCCACGGATCATGGCGTCGTACGCTTTTCGGAAGTCCATGAAGGCGATAAGCAGCGAGCGGCCGCTAGTACCAGTACGGCGGAGGTACTTCGGCAGCAGCTGCAGTAGCATCGGCAGCATCAGCGGCATGATGTTGCCGCCGACGTGCCGCCCAGGCAGAAAGCTTGACTGCTCCGGGCCCAGGGTGGAGTTGAGCGCGGGACTGAGCCAGTTAGCCAGCACTTTTGCCAGCAGCGGGTAGTCCGAAACAAGCAGCGTGAGGGGCGCCAACTGGCGGGGTCCTGAGGGCCATCCTTTTGTACGGTGATGGCGACACCGCCACAGAAGCCTCGCGGCGTGGAGCCCTCAGCGCGAATGGCAGAGAAGACTGCCGCCAGCACCGGGAGCAAGAGCTCGCGCGAGATGCGGTACAGGTCGGGGGGGATGCCGTCCCGGCCGGGCGCCTTTTTGGCCGGCGTACCGCGCAGCGTGCAACAGGACTCATCCTCGGTGACCCTGGGGTCCCCGAGCGCGGTCGCCTACTCAGCGCTGCACGCTGTGCTGGTTTGCTGGGCAACTGCGATGACCTGGGCATGTGCGGCCACCACCTGCGGCCGCGGCTGCGGCGGTGGCACGGCGCAAACGTCACACCAGTACTTGGCGACCAGCTGAGCAATCGCCGCAGGCGCTGTTGTGACGTGCCCCGCCCGTCCCTTGAGCGAGCGGGTCGAGGAGCGCGCTTTGGGGAAGGGGGGGGGGGTGGACGACGCGCGTTAGCGCAGGGCGTGGCCACCCCCAGCATGCAGCCAGGACAGGCGGCTTTGCTGGGCAATGCTGCCAGCAGCACACCGCAGCGCTGCTCGGCCGGAGGCCTGCTGCGCTACGGCCGCCGCCATGGCAGCAGCGGCAACTGCAGCAGCAGCTACAAGGGCTGCGCCCGCTGCCTGAAGCGCCTGAGTGGCCTGCGCTGTCGCAGCCTGACGCCGCTGTTGCGCTGGGAGCGAGGTTGAAGGCAGCTGCAAGGCTGCGCAACTGCCGTTTGCCCCACGGCCACCACGCCAGAAGGGCCTGCGGTTCACTGGGCATGTAGCAACAAGGTCAATCAGGCGTAGCGTCAGTTATTGCGCACCGGAGATCGGCGTGCTGTGCAAAGTGCAGGCCGACCCGGCACAGGCCCCGCCCGTGTGGCTGTGGCGTGTGGGCAAGCAACTGTATGACTGCCATCCGGTGGTCGGACACTGTATCGGCTGATACGGTGCTGCCAAACAGAAAGCGCAGGTGCGGCTGGCTGAGGTAAAGGCGGTCAAGGTGCGAGCCCGCCCTGCCAACCCCCCTGCTGTGCTGTACGTCAAGCTAAAGTGTCTCCGGTTGGGATACAGGTGGCGGAACGTCGCAACCATGCTAGGGCAGCAGCACCGTTGCTGCGACGTCCCGGAACCGGCAGCCCGGGCCGGCGAAGCTGTCCAGGCTGGCGCTCTCAACGACGTTCCCGACGTGGTTTGGACGGTCGCCTGCCAAAACCTGCATGCCCGAACGGCCTGTAAGAGGGGCCAGCCAGTCTGTGATGAACTGCCGCTGCCGCTGCGAGTTGCTGCTGGGCAGGTACACGACGCTGTATTCTGTGGCCGCCCCTAAGCGGCAGGCTGAGAAAACGGCCGTGCCGATCACGCTGGACTGCTGCGTTGTCTGTCACGGGTGCCTGCAGCATGCCCCGCTGGAGGAGGTTGGTGCGCAATAGTAAGGCAACGCCGCTGGCTGCCGCTGGCCCTTCGGGTTGGGCCAGTGCGCCCGCCAGCCGACGCTGTGTAGAACAGCGCCGACCTCCGTGTTCGCGGAGCGCCAAGGATGCCTGCGTGGCGATGAAACGCCACGTTCGTTTCTTGCAAGCAAACAACGTCAAGGCCCTGCCGTACCCAGGACTGCGCATGAGGCGGTAGCTTATGGTCATGTGCAGACGGAACGGCGTGCTGGAAGAGGCCCCCGATGATGTGCGTCCCGATACACAGTACCAGGAGTGAGTGCCGACGGCGGCTACTGCGGCGGGGCATTGTACTGCGCCGGTGCAGTGCCGCCGCTGCCACCGCCGTAAGCCTCCTCCATGGCCAGCCTTGGACCCTGTCCGCCACTATCGCCGCTGACGATGTGGTACATCGGCGCCATATGGATGCATCTGTTGGACCGGCGGCCGTCCTCGGCATCCGGCAGTGCGCCCCACCCAGGTGGAGGCGTCGTGCCTGCACGGTCATGATGCCAGCCAGGGGCGGTGGGGGCCGAAGTGGCGGCAGCACCACCGGGCGCGCCCGTCGCCGTGCCGTAGACCCGGGGGCTCTTGCTGGCGGGGCCAGTGTCGGCGTGCAGGGAGCTGCGCCCGCACGCAGGCTGGCACGGCACGCCGGAGGGGGCAAGCAGGGCGGGGCCCGCTGACTCCTATGGCAACTGCGCGGTGTTGCCACCGGGCTGCTGCTGCTGCTGGCGCTGCTGCTGCACCTGCTGCTGCTGCTGCTGGCGCTGCAGTGGCTGCGGTGGGGTGGTGGCGCTGGAGGGGATGGTGGTCTGCCGCATGCGGTTGGCGGAGCGGCCACGCCCTCGGGCGGCGGGGCCGGTCGAGGGGCCGCGGCCGGGGGCACCTGCTGGTGCCGCGTCAGCGAAGCTGCTGGGAGGCCCCGTACGGGCTGGCGCTGGCGCGGCGGCAGGCAGGGCCAGGGGGGGGGCGGACACCTTGAGGCCGGTGTCCTTTCCGTCGCTGTCATGCAGAGGAATGGGCGCGCGGGGCAAGCCCCGCAGCAGCGCTGGCAAGCTGAGCACGAACCCTCCTGCCAGGACGCAGGCGCCGAACGGGGCCGGCCGGCGGCATCAAGACCCAGCGGCCGGCAAGTTCTGGTTCGGGAAGCTGGACTGCAGGAGGGCGAGGGCCGCGTCGGGCGTGAAGCAGCGGAGCATGCCACGGATGGCAACGTCCGTCCTGCCAGCCCCAAGAGGCTGCTTGCTGGACTGGTACGGCAGGCAGAACCTGGCGTGCTGCGCCTGGCCACCACCGGTCACCGGAACGGCACCGGAACGGCACCGGAACGGCAAAGCTGCCTTGGCCGCTAGACACCGACGCAACGACAAATTGCCTCCAGAGGCAGCGCCACCCACTCAGAGCGAGAAGGACAGCAGCGTTGAGTCAGTGTACGCGGCCCGTTCGCGGATGGGAGTGGGTTCCGGGCTGCGTCGGTCGGTTGCTGCGGTGGTCTCGCACTGCAGCAAGCTGCGCGGATGCGCCCTGCCCCGTGGCCGCTGAGGGGCTGGGGCCAGTGTCGGAGGGAGAGAGAAAGGTTTGCAAGGTTTGGTTGAGGCCGTTCTTGGCCAAGAGAGCACTGCCCGTTCAGCCTTGGAGTGTACGGCAAATAGATAAAAATATTATATTATTGCTTATATTGTACTAAAATCAGCGTTTGAGCATGGCCTATTAGCTCAGCTGGTTAGAGCGTGGTGCTAATAACGCCAAGGTCAACGGTTCGATCCCGTTATGGGCCACACTTTTGCCCAAAGCACCTGGTGCAGTCTGGCGCAAAAGGGCATCGCCGCGTTGACCTCTTTTAGAGGGAGCCCATCAAGTTTTGCGCTGGTTGACTGTGAAACGTTCGTCAACATGGTGTTGTGCCACGTGTGTATGTGTCACACCGTCTTCTCCTTCTAAATGTGTCAGACACCGTTGTAGAACGGCCATGGACGGCGGTGCGTGGGAGTGTGACATTGTGCTCTAATGCTGCATGCGATGTGTTGCAGTATATACGAGGTAGGGCTATCACGGCACGGGGCGCACTACGGGACTGCCTTGCACATAAAGATACGCAGTGCTGTGTTGTGTATTGTGCTGTGTATTGGCAGCAGTGCTGTGTTGTGTATTGTGCTGTGTATTGGCATATGAGAGTCAACCAGCGCAAAGGAGCCCCTGCTGGCTCAATTCGCCCACCAGACTTGATGGGCGTCCTATGAAGGGGTCAAAGCGGCGACCCCTTTTTGCGCCAGACTGCACCAGGTGCTTTGGGCAAAAGTGTGGCCCATAACGGGATCGAACCGTTGACCTTGGCGTTATTAGCACCACGCTCTAACCAGCTGAGCTAATAGGCCATGTCACGCCATTAAATCTTTATATGATACAAGCAGGAATACAGTATATTTCTCGACGCATTCGCGGTCGTGCTGTAGATTCCTGAAACCGACGAGTGCGGGTACCCCTCGTGGCCCACAGGGCCTCCACCAAGTGTAACATATTCTGTTCTGTTCTGTTCTGTTCTCTGCACTGCCGGGCTGTGAGGGCTGGGCCACCCACCCACCCACCCACCCCCTCGCCGCGGTCCCACGTACTTATGTGTTGCGTGGCGGTGCTCCCGCTGCGCGCTCCGTACGTTCGTCGTACCATTTGGGTTTGTCGTGTACAGCTTACCCGGTGCCTGTTTGGTTACGCAGGCGCGTTACGCGGTCGTTCGTACGGCCCGCGTGCTGTGGATTCCTGGAACCGACCAGTGCGGGTACCCCTCGTGGCCCTCCACCAAGTATAACATATTCTGTTCTGTTCGGATTATGGGCGCACGCTGTCTGCTATTGAGCACGGGCGACGCTGTGCCAAAGCCCGCTTGGGTGCCGCGCTGCAGCCGCAGGCTGTGTGCGCAGCTGCCACGGCCGCCGCGGTTGCTGATTTCTGGGGCCGGCTAGCCGATTTCGTTGCGCTGGGTAAAGCGCCTCGCCGGGGTTGGGGTTCCGTCCAGCCCGACCATCCGTTCGTCGGCCGTACTGCCGCCGGCTTCTTGGTGCTCAACCGTCCTTGACCTGTTCGTTCGATTGAGTTAGTGTCCTGACGTGCGCGTTCGTAGTGCGCGGTTTCAGCGCTTGTTTTCAGCAGGTAGTGCGCCCTACTGCTGCATGCCATCACACAACGTGCACGCCGTAGTTGCCATGTCTGGTTGCCGTACTGAGCTTTTCACCGGGGTGGTGGCTTTGTGCATCGTTGTGTGGTGATCCCTGTGGTGGTCTCTGCGCTGCCGTGCTGTGAGGGCTGGGCCACGCCTCGCCGCGGCCCCCCGTAATCCTCTGTTTGCGTGGCGGTGCTCCCGCTGCGCGCTCCGTACGTTCGTCGTACCCTTTGGTTTGTTATACAGCTTACCCGTTGCCTGTTTGGTTATGACGCAGGCTGGTTGGACGCAGGCTCATACGCGGTCGTTTGTACGGCCCGCGAGAGCTGTGGATTCCTGGAACCGACCAGTGCGAGTGTCCCTCGTGGCCCACGGGGCCTCCACCAACTGTAACACATTCTGGTCTGGTCTGGTACTTGTGGTGGCCAGTGCGGGTACCCCTCGTGGCCCACAGGCCTCCACGTGCAACACATTCTGGTCTGGTGGCAGCTTACCCGTTGCCTGTTTGGTTACGCAGGCGCGTTACGCGGTCGTTCGTACGGCCCGCGAGTGCTGTGGATTCCTGGAACCGGGTACCCCTCGTGGCCCACAGGGCCTCTGTAGCTGTGTCACCCGTCATACGGCGTTTGGGTTGCAACGTCTTTGGTTGCGGCTGTGCCACTTTCGTCCGCACGGTTATCATAATTGTTGTCTGAATGGGTTTGCGGGCCAGCATGCCGGCTGCTGGACTTGCGGCGCGATGGAAGGAAGCACCATGAATTCCACATTTTGTGTGGTTTGAACCCGGGCGCTTCGCGTAATCGTTTCATGCGCTAACGGATAGGCCAAAATCGATCGATGCGCCGGGATTAATTGTTTTAATTGGGTAGGCCCTTGCCCTGACTGGGCGCTGACAAGGTGAAGTCTTGGGAGCCTACTAGGTTGCCAGTCCTCTTGACTGACAGAGGCGAAATTGGGCCTGGAATGCGCTGGCAAGCAATCTCTTGAGGAGTTCGTATATGATTGGAGGAGGTGCGAGGAAGTTGGCGCGGTCTAAGCAGGCTTCGGCCAAAAGTATAAAAGGCGGCGAACCGTCTACTTCCGGTACCTAGTTGACCGCGGGAAAAAGACCCCTTTGCCTGTCCCGGATAGCCCAGAGCGGCCAAGACCCCGAGCCGGCGCGTTCCTAGGCCGGACTACTTGCGTGTAAGTCCGTGAATATCCAACGGTTTCCCTTTGTGCCCTGGCCCTGAGGCGGCGCAGGAGGCACCCTGTTTCACTTCGACCGTTTGGAGTCGACCGGGTCGTCGTGACCCGTGGGTCAGGAGCCGCAGCCGTCAGCAGTCAGCCTGTCCTGCCTTGTCCCTGTACCTCCCTTTTTCCCCTTTCCTGCCCGTGCAGCACGACACGAGCAAGGCAACTGGTTTCCCTACACCTTCCGCACTTCCGCACTTCGAACGCACTCACCACGAGTGTGCACTGTCTTTGTTTGGCCCCAGCCGCTGGGGCCAAACGTACACGGTGTACGGGCACAGCCGTTGCAGCTGTATTGTACCGCTGGGCGGGGTGTGTGGCGCAGAGGGGCGCAACGCACTCACACGGCACGCCGGCACAGGCGCTCGGTCATAAGCCTTCACACGGCAGGGTAACGCGCAGCCTGACTCCACCGTACGCAGCGCTGTCCTGGGTAGTGACGGAGGCACCGGCACCAAAGGTCGTCGCGAAAAAATTTGGGTGGGGGCTCCGCCGTTGGCTACACCTCCACCTCCTCCTCCACCTCCACCATTCCATTCCATTCCATTCTGCTCTGCTTGGTACAGCTTATGCGGTCGTTTGTACGGCCCGCGAGAGCTGTGGATTCCTGCCAGGAATCGGTTCCGCAGGGTTCCGGGAACCGACCAGTGCGAGTGTCCCTCGTGGCCCACGGGGCCTCCACCAACTGTAACACGTTCTGTTCTGTTCTGTTACCCGTTCCCATGTCTGGTTGCCGTACTGAGCTTTTCACCGGTGGTGGCTTTGTGTATCGTTGTGTGGTGATCCCGTTATGGGCCACACTTTTGCCCAAAGCACCTGGTGCAGTCTGGCGCAAAAAGGGGTCGCCGCTTTGACCCCTTCAGGAGGACGCCCATCAAGTCTGGTGGGCGAATTGAGCCAGCAGGGGCTCCTTTGCGCTGTGTCATGCGTTAATGCGTGCTTTGCGCAGATGCGTGCTGCCTGCCGTTGGTAGTTGTGGCAGTAGCGCAGTTGCCCTGTAGCTTCGGGCAGTAGCTGTCGGTTTCTGTCTGTCTGTACCGAGGCCAGTTGTCGTGTTTTGGCGCGTGTCAGGCCGTGCTCTTTGGCCTGCCGTTGGGCGCGTGTGTCCCGGCGCGCGTTGCGCCGCCGTCGGTGGCCTGTGGCCTTTTAGGGCCAAAACAACGCCGTTTGAGGCGTTGTTTTTGTGTGTTCACTGTAAGACGCCAGTCAGCTGATTGACTCGCGCAGGGTTCATCACAGCCTAGGGTGCGGCGCCTGCTGTCTGCAGCAGTAAGGTTGCCTTAGCCTCAGGTCGGAACAACCTCGTGTTTACAGCTTCGTCGTCCTACGTCGTCGCCTTTGCTTTTCCTCCCTTGCACACAAAAACGAGTTCCGTCAGCCGTCGCACCATGCATGAGCATGCACCCATTTGAGCACGTCAGCTGGTTGGCTGGTGGCTGGTTGACTCTCATACGCCAATACACAGCACAATACACAACACAGCACTGCGTATCTTTTTGTGCAAGGCAGTCCCGTAGTGCGCCCCGTGCCGTGATAGCCCTACCTCGTATATACTGCAACACATCGCATGCAGCATTAGAGCACAATGTCACACTCCCACGCACCGCCGTCCATGGCCGTTCTACAACGGTGTCTGACACATTTAGAAGGAGAAGACGGTGTGACACATACACACGTGGCACAACACCATGTTGACGAACGTTTCACAGTCAACCAGCGCAAAACTTGATGGGCTCCCTCTAAAAGAGGTCAACGCGGCGATGCCCTTTTGCGCCAGACTGCACCAGGTGCTTTGGGCAAAAGTGTGGCCCATAACGGGATCGAACCGTTGACCTTGGCGTTATTAGCACCACGCTCTAACCAGCTGAGCTAATAGGCCATGCTCAAACGCTGATTTTAGTACAATATAAGCAATAATATAATATTTTTATCTATTTGCCGTACACTCCAAGGCTGAACGGGCAGTGCTCTCTTGGCCAAGAACGGCCTCAACCAAACCTTGCAAACCTTTCTCTCTCCCTCCGACACTGGCCCCAGCCCCTCAGCGGCCACGGGGCAGGGCGCATCCGCGCAGCTTGCTGCAGTGCGAGACCACCGCAGCAACCGACCGACGCAGCCCGGAACCCACTCCCATCCGCGAACGGGCCGCGTACACTGACTCAACGCTGCTGTCCTTCTCGCTCTGAGTGGGTGGCGCTGCCTCTGGAGGCAATTTGTCGTTGCGTCGGTGTCTAGCGGCCAAGGCAGCTTTGCCGTTCCGGTGCCGTTCCGGTGCCGTTCCGGTGACCGGTGGTGGCCAGGCGCAGCACGCCAGGTTCTGCCTGCCGTACCAGTCCAGCAAGCAGCCTCTTGGGGCTGGCAGGACGGACGTTGCCATCCGTGGCATGCTCCGCTGCTTCACGCCCGACGCGGCCCTCGCCCTCCTGCAGTCCAGCTTCCCGAACCAGAACTTGCCGGCCGCTGGGTCTTGATGCCGCCGGCCGGCCCCGTTCGGCGCCTGCGTCCTGGCAGGAGGGTTCGTGCTCAGCTTGCCAGCGCTGCTGCGGGGCTTGCCCCGCGCGCCCATTCCTCTGCATGACAGCGACGGAAAGGACACCGGCCTCAAGGTGTCCGCCCCCCCCCTGGCCCTGCCTGCCGCCGCGCCAGCGCCAGCCCGTACGGGGCCTCCCAGCAGCTTCGCTGACGCGGCACCAGCAGGTGCCCCCGGCCGCGGCCCCTCGACCGGCCCCGCCGCCCGAGGGCGTGGCCGCTCCGCCAACCGCATGCGGCAGACCACCATCCCCTCCAGCGCCACCACCCCACCGCAGCCACTGCAGCGCCAGCAGCAGCAGCCCGGTGGCAACACCGCGCAGTAGCCATAGGAGTCAGCGGGCCCCGCCCTGCTTGCCCCCTCCGGCGTGCCAGCCTGCGTGCGGGCGCAGCTCCCTGCACGCCGACACTGGCCCCGCCAGCAAGAGCCCCCGGGTCGACGGCACGGCTCCCTCAGCCTGCCGCCTGAAAGGGGCGGCCACAAAATGCAGCGCTGTGTACCTGCCCAGCAGCAACCCACAGCGGCAGCGGCAGTTCAACACAAACTGGCTGGCCCCTCATGCAGGCCGTTCGGGCATGTCATGCAGGTTTCGGCCGGCGACTGAAACGTTGTTAACAGCGCCAGCCTGGACAGCTCCGCCGGCCCAGGCGGCCGGTTCCGGGACGTCGCAGCAACGGTGCTGCTGCCCTAGCATGGTTGCGATGTTCCGCCACCTGTACCCCAACCGAAGATTCTTCAGCGTACAGCAGGGGGATTGGCAGGGCGGGCTCGCACCTTGACCGCCTTAACCTCTGCCAGCCGCACCTGCGCTTTCTGTGTGGCAGCACCGTATCAGCCGATACAGTGCCCGACCACAGGATGGCAGTTGCTTGCCCACACGCCACAGCCACACGGGCGGGGCCTGCGCCAGGTCGGCCTGCACTTTGCACAGACCTCCGGTGCGCAATAACTGACGCTACGGCTGATTGAACTTGTTGCTACATGCCCAGCAGGCCCTTCTGGCGTGGTGGCCGTGGGGCAAACGGCAGATGCGCAGCCTCGCAGCTGCCTTCGACCTCGCTCCCAGCGCAACAGCGGCGTCAGGCTGCGACAGCGCAGGCCACTCAGGCGCTTCAGGCAGCGGGCGCAGCCCTTGCAGCTGCTGCTGCCGTTGCCGCTGCTGCCATGGCGGCGGCCGTAGCGCAGCAGGCCTCCAGCCGAGCAGCGCTGCGGTGCGCCGCTGGCACCATTGCCCAGCAAAGACGCCTGTCCTGGCTGCATGCTGGGGGGGGGCCACGCCCTGCGCTTACGCGCGTCGTCCACCCCCCCCCCAAAGCGCGCTCCTCGATCCGCTCGCTCAAGGGACGGGCGGGCACGTCACCACTGCACCTACGGCGATTGCCGTAGCAGCTGGTCGCCAAGTACTGGTGTGACGTGTGCGCCGTGCCACCGCCGCAGCCGCAGCCGCAGGTGGTGGCCGCACATGCCCAGGTCATCGCAGCCGTCCGTGCAACGCCAAGTAGGCGGCCGCGCTCGGGGACCCCAGGGTCACCGAGGGTGAGGTCTGTTGTACCATGTTGTGCGCTGCGCGGTACGCCGGCTGGGACGGCATCCCCGCCGACCTGTACCACATCTTTGTTGGTGCGAGCCCTTGCTCCCGGTGCTGGCGGCACCAGGTCTTCTCTGCCGTTGGCACCGAGGGCTCCACGCCGCGAGGCGTCTTTGACGGCGCCGTACTGGCGGCTGCTCGGTGCTAATCGCCTTCCTGGACTTCCGAAAAGCATAGGACGCCATGATCCGTGAGTTCCTCCTGGCGGTGATGGCGGCGGTCGTCGTCTGGCCTGCCTTCCTGCATTGAGATTTGACCCTGCTGCGTGGCACGCGCGCTGTAGCCGTGGTCAACGGCCACTCCTCGGCCCCGGTGCCCGCCGGTGTACGGTAGGGCTGCCCGGTCTCAACCCTCCTCTACCTCTTCGTTGCGCTGGCGCAGCTCTTCTGGCTAAAGCAGGACGGTGTCGGCGTGCGGGTGGAGGGCCAACTCCTTACCAGCGCGCAGTATGGCGACGGCAGCAACGTCCTGCTGCGCGACGAGGCGCAGGTGGGGCCCTTCCTGGGGCTCATGGCCTTTGCTGCGGCGTCTTGGCAGCACCTGAACCGCGGCAAGGTGGAGCTCCTACGCATCGGCGGGCCACCCACGCTTGCTGCCGTACAGCCTGCGGCCTTGAGCTTGAGCGCTGGGAGTGAATGCAGCGCGAACGGGACTGGCAGCAGCGTGCACAACAGCAGCAGCAACGACATGCGGCGGCGCAGGCGCAGGCGCCCGTGCAGCAGCCCCCCTTGCCGCAGCTACCGCAGCAACTGCTGCCGCCGCTACAGCCGCTGCAGGCGCCACCGCCACTGCAGCCCCCGGCACAGCCGCCCCCCCCGCGACGCCCCGCCGCCAGCCCCTGCGCCGGCGACACCGGCGCCGGCCGGCCTGCTTGCTGTCGTTGCCAGCCTTCGGGTTGTGCAGGCAGCCACCACCTTTGGCGTCACCTTTGCCAACGGCGCTCCATCCACATGCGGCGGACTGGCCAGCAATTGCCGCTGGTGCAGCGTTGTGCAACAGCCGGCTGACTGCCACCAGCCTGTCCGTTCTCGGGCTGCGCTTTGGCTCTGCAGCGTACGGCATTAGTACCATGCTCTACGCTGCAGAGTTCAACGGCTCACCGCCGCCACCTGTCCTGCAGCAGCTCGACCGCCACACCGCCGAGCTGGTGGACCGGCACCTTGCCCCTGCGTTGCACCTGCGCCGCATGACGGCGGTGCCGGCCCGCCTCCTTCCGGCCTCACCCAGCGGCGGCGGCTTTGGCGTGCTGCCGCTGCCCGCACCTGCGCGGCCGCTGGGCCCGGTGGGCTGCCGAACTCGCCGCCTCCGTCCTGCCCCGTGCCGGCGGGACACACGTCGAACCGTGGGTCGCCATGGCCCGCCACCTCCTCACAGCGCAGCACCCCGACTTCTCTCCCTTCGCGCTGTTCTGTGCCGCGCGCACGGGCGCCCACGGCAGCCTCGACTGCGGCGGCTTCGGCTCGCTGCCTGAACACGCCACCATGCATGCAGCGGCTGGTTGAGGCCCTGGCTGCCCTTCCGCCGCGCCTGAGCATGGCTGAGTCCCCCCTGGTGCCAGGTGACTGGTGCTGGGCTGCGCTGCTGTGGGATACCCCCCTGCTTACCGATGACGGAGGGCCGTGGTTTAGAGCACCATGCATGACGGGTACTTGTGGTGCATGTACCGTGTCATGCACACCGTTGGTGAGCTCCCCCCGTCAGTAGGACCCTGGCCAAGGCAATGCCATTGAAGTATGGGAATGGGATACTTGGCAACTGCCTTCTGGAGGTCGTGGACTCGAACCCCACAATGTGACTTTCCAGTGCTGACGGGGGAGGTATGCCCAGGGGCATACGGGAAGCCGGGCAGGCAGGATTGCTGCCTCCTTCGTAAGAGTGGCCCCTCATCGATAACGGGCACCCTTGTAAGGCTTGTCCTCGCCGTCGAGTTGGTGGTTGTTCACTGTGTCTTTCCTAGAGTCCACTGGCTGTTGTTGGTGGTAGATCTAGATAGGCTCTGCAGGGCCGCCCCCCTTAGGTATCCCAGACGTTAAAGCGTGTGGCGCTGCACGAATTGGTTGAGCTGGTGGTCGCTGGTAGGAGTGCATGTCGTCCCACTGGCGGGCTTGAAACCACGCGGGCTTGGTCCCAGCGTAATGCAATACAAGAAATCATGTCGTCCTTGGCGGCGGCGGCGGCGGATTCACGGCGCGGCATTGCGGTAGCCAGGGCAGGGGTGCGCTACCGCAGCGGCCTCGAAAGAGGCGTGCTGAGGCCTGTGGTGGTGAAAGGTTGACGCCCTCTGCCTGGTGCTCAAGTGTCTGGCCCGGCCCGGCCCGGCTCCAGGGGGCTGATGTTGCCTTCTCATTGCATTCTGTATCATGCTAATACTTATGCCTGAGGTTACACGTAAAGCCCATGCCTGAGGTTACACGTAAAGCCCACGCAGGGTTGGGTACCGCTCTTGTCCCGGCTAATTCCACGCCAGGCCAGACCGCTCGGCCCAATACTCCTGGGGCGGCTGGACCAGCTGACCCATGAGCGCCTCGACGTCTTGGCCCTGCAGGCAGGTGCCCACGCACAGGGGTGGTGGTGGTGGTGTGTGTGTGTGTGTTTATATATTCAGAACAGCGCTCTTCTTCTTCTAAGTGTGTGTGTTTATAAGAAAAGAGAGGGTGGTGTGTGTGTGTGTGCGGGGGGGGGGGGGGTAACAGCGTACTACGCTACATTGCTTTGGCTCATCTTATCACTTGGAGACTACCGTAAGTAGTCGCCCGCGTACAACGTACGCGCCAGGGATTGGTGTCAGTGGTTGCAGCCATTACGCCTGGATTGCTGTCTGAGGCTACCGCCAAAACACGTTATTGCATGTTGAGCCAAGACCGTGGACACCCTATGGCACGCACGAGATAACAAGGGCCGCATGCATTGACGGGCTCATCAGGATTTGAGGAACGGCATTGAACGGCCGGCCGGCTCTTGCAAGCATGTGTGTGTATGTATGCGCCACCAACACACACACTTAATAAAAAGAAGATACGCTGAGCTGAGTACTGGAATGCATGCCGTGGACCGCGCATACCTGTGCCAGTGCGTCACCAACACACACACACACACGCGACTCACTGGCACAGGTATGCGCGGCCCACGGCATGCATTCCAGTATTCAGCTCAGCGTATCTTCTTCTTTTCAAGTGGATGCGTTCTTCTTCTTCTTCTTCTTCTTCTGAAGTGTATGCGTTGTTCAGCGACCGCTTCGCGCAGCCTCAAACGGTCTGCTACCTGTGTACGCACGCACACACAATCCAGCGCCCAGTGCGTGCGCCCTACCTGCACCCCGCGCCTCAAACGGCCTGCTGCAGCGGCAAACGTGTGTCGTGGTACCGACAGGCCCCAAGCCAAGCCAGAAGCCCCCCCGGATCCAGGGCCTCCAGAGCAGTTTGCCGGATGTTGAGCGCGCTGCACCGCACATGTCGACCATTGCGCACGCACGCACGCACGCATAGGCACTCACGCCCATGTATCAAGCGTCCAGTGCATACGCCCTGCACCCCGCGTCCGCGTGCTTGCCTCCAGCCGGTCGACCAGCTGCAGCGCCGCAGCATTGGAGTGCAGCTGCTCCACCGTTGATGCGCCGGACAGGACCATGGGTTGGTACGGCTGCGCCATGACGCACGCCAGCGCCAGCGCATCCGCACCGACGCCGTACTGCACGGGCGCAAAGCGCGGGGCGGCCGAGGTGCGGCACGCGCGCGCGGGCGATGCGCACGGCGTCCTGGGCCCGTAGCATTAAGTGAACCATGCAACGGTCCTTGCACCAGTAAGGTACGTACTGCCGGAGACCGCGTTGCGTCCCGAAGCCAGGACCGGCCCTAACCTCACACTCACAAAGGCGCTGCAGCGCTGTATTCCTTCCTAATTGCGCCGGCACCGCCACCTAGCCCAAAGGAAGCAGCGCCCTGCCCGCCCGCCGAGACCTTCCTTCCGGCCGGATAAGCGTTGCTCGCAACAAAGGGCGGGTGCACAGTAAGCGGCTCTCGGGCCAGAGGGACTTGGCCATGACAATGCCGGGGCTCACGCCCCGGCGCCCGTGGGCGCGGCGCGGCGCGGCCATTGACGCACCGCGCAAAGCCCACGCACCGCCGCCAAACCGCCTATGCGCGTAAACCCCCACCCCGGAACGCCGTACCGCCGTACCGCCGCACCTTTTCTGCGCACGCCTGCAGCGCAGCCATGCGCGGCGCGTACGCCGGCTGCGTGTTGCGCTGCGGCACCAGGCGGCCGTTGGCCACGCCCTCCTTGACGATGACGTCCATGCCGCTGACGTGCGCCTCCAGCAGCGCGCTGCCTGCTTGCAGCGCGTGGCAGCAACATGGCCGTGGCACACACGCAGCAGCAGCAGCAGCAGCAGCAGCAGCAGCAGGGCTTGCGTGCGGGCGCCTAGCTGATGGCAGCAAGGGATGGGGCGTGTAGTGCCACATCAACGCACACGCTCTGACCCGAGCCGTGCCGCAGGCTATACGGCACGCAGTCGCGGTTGCTAGCGACACGTGCCGCACGCTAGGCTTTCCCACTCAGCCTGTTCCAGCACTCCCACCAAAACGGTGCCGTGAGCGGCTGCGCCATGTCGCTGCTGCCCCAACCTGCTTTGAGTGGGCGGCTTTTCGCGCCTAACCTGCATACACACGGGGGGCCGTGCCCACACACACCTGCTGACTGCTCCAGGAGGTTCCACGTGGCTTGTACGGAGTCAAAGAGCGGCGTGCCGTCTGACATGCGCACGGCCATAGCCTTGCGTAGGGTGGCCGCTTGAGCGACGCCTGCGGGGAGGGGGGAGCAACAGCGAGGCGGCAAAAAGGCGCGTGGCTGGCTGGGTGGCTATGCTGGCTGGCTTGGTGGGTGGCTATGCTGGCTGGCTGGGTGCCAAGTGAGGGAACAGCCCCTACGCCTACGCAGCTGAGGTGAGGTGAGGGGCCGTGTCGTTGAATGTGAGCGGCAGACCTCATGCGCTACGACGACGAACTGTTGCGACTGCCGCAGAGCGCCGATGCCTGGTGCTGCGCATCAAGCTCCGCCGCAGCGCCGCACACAACAAAGCGGCTTGCCCTGCCCTGCCCTGCCCTGCCCTGCCCGCCTCACCGGATAGTGACAAGCCGATGCGCCATCCGCGTCGCCGCTTCAGCTGCTCCAACTCCTGCGCGTCCAGCGTGCGCGCGCATACACACTTAATAAGAAGAAGATACGCGCACACACACACACTCTTAATGATAAGAAGAAGATAAGCACACACACACACACACTTAATAAAAAGAAGATACGCTGAGCTGAGTACTGGAATGCATGCCGTGGACCGCGCATACCTGTGCCAGTGCGTCGCGTGTGTGTATGTTGGTGGCCGTGGAGGGGAGGTGAAGTGGCGGGCGGGGCGACGTCATAAGGCCCACACACACACACACACACACACACACTAGAAGGAGAAAGAAAGATGCACACACGCCAACAGCAACCATGCTATAGGACGTACCGATATGCTCCGCACAGCAGCAAGAACACACTGCAGGCTGCCAAGTCACGTGCACACGGCCACACGACCGTACCCCCACATGATTGATAGAAGCACGACGCGTGCACAGGCAGGGACCGTGCTGCAGCCACCGGAGCTGCAGCCGTTGCCAGCAAGCGCTGCAAAACGATGCGCAGCGACCGTGTTGCCCCCTGCGCCACACAAACGCCGTCGGGCTGCGTGACGTCCGGAGTCACTACCGTACGACGAGTCCGCCGGCCGCGGTAGGCTAGCTGCACTTTGCGTTGCTGCGTTCACGGCTGGGCTGCACGTTTGGTCCGCAAACGGGGCCGCCCGGCCCCCGCCTGGCCATGTCGTACACCGTCCCAGCTGCCTGTAGCATGCTGCAGTCCTGCCTGCGCTGCCCTACCTGCCTACCTGAAGCACATCCGCAGCGTCCAAGACGCCGCTCTCCAGGGTGGCCGAGTGAATCTGCGCGCAGGGGCCGGGAACAGGCCAGGCCGGGCCAGGGGAGCGCGGGGGGGGGGGAGGGGGCAGCAGGCGGGCGGGGGGCGGGCGGGGGCAAGGCCGAGTCAGCGGAGTGCCTCAAACGGAGGATGGCACTTGGCAGCACGCCAGGACGGGCGGAAGGGAGGGCAAGTTCCGACCCTCCCAGGCTAGGTTAGGCACAGCTGCATTGGTGCAGGCTGGCGTGCAGCAGCAGGAGGGGGGAGGACCTGCACGAAGCGCGGGCGGGGCGGGGCGGGCGGAGGGGGGGTGGGGTGGATGCACATCCCATGCGCCACTGCACCACCATCGCAACAGGGCGAGGAAGCAAATCCAGGGGAGGACGCAGGGCCAGCGTGGGAGCAGGAGGCGGCCGGAGGTGCCACGGCACGGTCCTTGGCCTCTGGCTATGGACAAGGGCACCCCGCAAGCACTGCCCAGCTCTTGCCGCACGCCGCACCACACCAGCGCAGCGCAGCGCACTGTCACAGTGCCAACCCTAGGGGTCTAACTGGATTCGGTCGGTGGGCGATGTTCTAGAATAGTGTACGACACAGGAACGGCAGTAGCAGGGTTGGCACTGTGGCGCACTGTGCCTCGACACGGTGGTCCCCTGCCGCCAAAACAACAATGAAAACCGCGTTGACCCCGGGCCGGCCCTCTCGCCCCCGTGGTCCTACCCTGCCCCCTCTGCCCAACCCTGCTACGAACGGCAGGCCCGTGCATGCCCCAGCCCACCCCAACTAACTTTACTGCAACCCGCCCTACTCCAACCCGCCTCCCCGCCGCGCCGCCCTCGCGGCGCCGCCACAGCCACCCACCCACCCGCATACCTACCTGGTAGAGGTTCAGCCACCCACCCACCCGCATAATACCTACCTGGTAGAGGTTCAGCCGCCCGCCCAGGTGCCCCTGCGTCTCCGCCGCCTGCTTCCGGAGGTGGGCGGCGGTGTGCTCCTTGACCTCGTGCGGCTTGCCGCCGGTGTCCACCTGAACGGTACGGCACGGCAGGGAAGGCGCGCGCGCGGTACTGGTATGGTAACGTGCACCAGAGACGGTACGGTGCACACGCATGGGCGGCAACGCACACGGAGCACGTGTCAGGCCGAACGCGGCAGCGGCGCCCCATGTGCCGTACCTGCCAGTCGGCTGTGTAGTAGTAGCCCCACTTGCTGCCCAAGACTGCTCCTGGAGCACCGCCGCGGCCGTCCAACCACGCCGCAAGGAACTCCTCAGCGCGGCCGTAGCTACGCGCCGCATCGAAGTACCTGCCGTTCAAACAGGGAGGAGTTCCCTGACTGCGCATTGCATGGTACAGGTTTACACCTTGCAAGTGCGAATTGCATGTCGGCACATGCCCAAACAACCAGCGTGCGTGCGGCCCCCCCTCGGCCCATCCGAAAACCCTAGTGAGCTTTTGCCCGTGACGCACCGCCGTCGTACGGCATCGCGCCACCGCGTCCCTGCCTGGATCGGCGCACCTGATCCCGGCCTGCCATGCGGCCTCGAGCACCTTTGCGCAGTTGGCGCGCATCTCGTCCACAGACTTGCCTGTAATGCAAGCAGCGGTGGCCGCAGGTGCAAGCAACAGGTCAGCGACAAGCCCCGCTGCCGGGCCCTGGCACTTGAACGCAGCCGTGCTTCCGGCTGAACAATCAATAGCGGCCGCAGCGCCTGTAACACCTATAACGGTGCATCGTTTTCTTAGGGCGCCTGCGACGCCCGCGTTGTGATTTGAAGCGCTTTGACATCGCGACCGACCGGTGGCAATAGAAAAAACTTGTAGGGTCGTGGGCTGCAGCTTGACCAGGTGTCCAAAGCAGCAGTGCCGTGCTAGGGGCTATAGAATGACTCTAGAGGCAGCCGCCCCGGTCGTACATGGTGCACAGCTAGGACGGCGCCATGCTCTGCAAGGCAGGGCACATGATCTGCAGGGCATGTGCCCCAGTCAAGTGCCACGCGACCACACGGCACCCTGGCCTGGCCGGCGCGCGCAGTGTGCACCTCGCGGGCGACGGCGACGATCAGGTGCGCGGGTCGTTGCTGCCAAGCGTGCCGGTGTTGTGAAGCACCAGCCGACCAAACGCCACCCCGGCCCCGAAACGACCGCAGCCCACGCCCACTCCACCTAGCCAGCACTTGGCGCGGGCGCTACATGCCGACCTGCAGCGGGGGCGCGCTACTGCATCCAGCTGAGTGTGCACCGCCCTGACGGCACGGGCCGGCGACCCCACAGGCCCGCATGTGGCGGCTCCCCACCTGCCGCGAGGTCCGAGTCATGGCCCAGGTTGATGTAGCCCGGCCGGCCCAGGGCGGCGAGGCCGATGCCTAACAACGGGACGTCAGGAACGCCTAGGAAAGTGCCTGCACAAGGCCTCGTCGCACGCGTGGCGCGGGTTTAGGATCAGATGGCCCGTGGCGGTAGAGCTGGAGCCCAGCAACCAGGGGTGCAATGGCCGGTGCCGCCGCCGCTGAGGTTTCTTGTGGTGCCTGCAGCGCCCATTCTCGCCGCGCCGGCTGTGGCGTCAGTGCGCCAGCAGCGCCACCCTCTGAGCGCAGCAGCTGCCAGTCCATGTACTTCGAAGGAGAAGATACGCTGTTCTGAATACTGTAATGCATGCCGGGGACTGCGCATACCTGTGCAAGTAAGGCGCGTGTGTGTGTAGCCGTGGGTGGGAGGTGAAGTGGCGGGCGGGACGACGAGTCCATGTACACTCTCCCCTCCCGCTACAGGTACAGTGCCGAGATGGCAATGCGGCCGATTGCTGCGCCCAAGCCCGCCCGCCCGCCCGCCAGGCAGCCAACTGGGGCACGCGCGTAAGCGGCTGCGCAGCAGCAGGCTGTAGGACAGCTGCGCGCCAGCAGCGCAAGCGGCTCGTCCACACGACGGGCAGGCGCCCTCTGGCTACCACGCTGTCCCTTGCGCCGGCCTGTCGTACCGCGGCGCACCTTTGGCCTTGGTTCCTGCCTGTGCAGCATGCTGCGCCATGCAGACGACTCCTCGGCCGCCAGCAGCTCGTGCAGGGACGCTACTGCCGCGCGCTCCGGCGACAGCGCCTCGTTGGAAGGCTAGCCTACAGTGCGCATGGCACGGTCGGGGGAGGTTGCATGCATGGCCGTGGCAACGACGCAGCCCTGCCCGCGCTGCAGGCAGGGGGCCTTCCTCAGCGCCCTTAGCACGTCACTGTGCAGGCATGTGCGTCGCGCGCGCGGGGACGCGCGTCAACGGCATGCTGCAAGCTCAGCGCGCATGCAGCGTCGATTGTGGCTAATGGCTGGCGGCGAGCAAGTATATGGGCAAGCTCGGCCGGCCACGACAAGCCCTGCGTGTACATCCAGCTGCGCTGGAGGCTGTGACACAGTACACCCTTACGGGCGCACATGCTGCGCGCTCTGCTGCAGCGGCAAGCGTACCTGGCAGTACCTGCTGTCGTACGGCAGGCAATCCGCGGCGGGCGGTGGTGGTGGCTACAAACGGCAAGTACTCTAGACATTGACGGCGCCACGCCAAGAATGCGCTTTGAAGCTGGTGCGTATGGGGTCTTGTGGCGTAGCGGCACTTGACTGCCCGTTCGTATAGCCCGCAGGCAACGTTGAAGAACGACGACCTCGTCTGGAGAGGTGACACCACACTAAGTGCTTCGGCGCACGTGCATGCACTCTGCGCAGAATGGGTAGCGGGGTTGCAGAGGGCGGCGGCGTGGAAGGGCGAACGGGCGTGGGTAGGACATACTGTATTGCAGCTTACTTGATGTAAAAGAGACGACGATGGGAAAATTGCTTTTATTTATTACTGAGTCGCAGGGAGATGTTCAGTGAGATGTTCAGTGAGATTCGGGAACAAGGGGCAATAAGCCGCATGTCATGTATCGCACAGTCGCGTACGTCGGCTCTTGCACTTCTCACCAAACAGAGCATTCTGTGAGCTTCTGTGAGCATCCAAAAGCCAGCCTCAACCGCGGCATGGCTGCGCTCGTTATGCCATCTGTGGCTGCTTCAAGCGCACCACCCGGCCCGAGCCGCTAGATCCCCGTCTCAGTACGCTCACAGCGGACAAATGACCCCAACGACCCCCAACACAATTCCTACCTGTTGGCCAAGCGGCGTAGAGGCCCGCACCCTCGTGTGCGTGCGGGTGCAGTGCAAAGCGGGTCACCTCTTCAACGTTCTGTTTGGTAAATCGGACCTCCAGGTGCGCTTGGGGTTGGGTTCTGCCGATCCTGACGTGGCAGTGGCTACAGAGACCTTCCCGGAACGCCTCAACAGCAAGGGCATCAACGGGCGCAAACATCACGTGGTCTGGCATGTGCTCCGGGGCCTGTAGGAACAACTGCACAAGCAGCGGAATGACACGGACTTGGTGGAGACGCCGTGGGTGGCGAGCAAAGATGCCCTGCCGGCTGCCCAGTACACGTGGGACGTGCCTGGGGGAGAGCCACGATCCGGTCCTGGCGAGTCGCACCGTTACCGCAAGGTACGCGCCAGTGGTACGCGCCGGTGGTGCCGAAAAAGTCCTTGCATGCATGCTAGTGCAGCGTTGCGCCTGGCGCGGCGCGCACGTTTTGGCATCGACGCTTCATCACCGATGACGGTGGAAACAAGCTGCGCATGGCATGCATTTCGGCCGACATAGCTTACAACATCAGGTGATCGGCTGTTGAAGGCATATCGTGGCCCACAGCCGGCCGCATGGGCCGAACCGCACCTCATCAGAGTGCATCATCGGTTGCGCGCCGCAGGTCCGCTTTAAGAGCCCCCCTGCAGCCATGGCCTCCACGCCTTTCAACAACGAGGAGATCTACACGATCGTGCAGTACAGGCCCGGACAGGCGTACGTGGTCGAGGCGGTTTCCAGCACCTCTGCGCCGTACGGCGACAAGTTCAACGTCTTCTTCCGCTACGCCGTGCGCGCGGAGAGCGCGTCCAGCGCCACGCTGCATCTCACCTTCCACGTGGAGTTCCTGCCCTCCATGAGCCGGATGCTCAAGCCGGTCGTCGCGAAAGCTGTCGACGGTGCGAAGCCGCCGGATGCGCGGTGGCGCATGCAGCGTGTATGTTCACAGTCCGTCATTTGTTCACGCGCAAGCCTCGCCGCATGCAAGCTGCCAGCATGCATTGCGAGCATGGCAGCACGCAACATGTGCACAGGCAGCGACGGCACGAAGCAGCCAAACGCGCTTACGCCAACTCGCGGCCTTGGCGCACGTGCGCCCTTTTGGGCCAACGCGTCAGCGTGGCAGGTGCTAGTTGTCCCACAGCGCCCCCGGCCGGCCGGCCGGTGCGCGGACGCCCGCCTGGTACCCCGTGTGCAGGCGGTGTGCGTGGCACGTTTAAGATTTACCGCTCCGTGCTGGGCTCACTGGAGCCCAGCACGCAGGACATCAAGGAGTCCCAGCTTCCCTCGGCCGACGGCGCAGTGCACCACGAGCCGGATGCGGAGCAGCCGGAGGCGCCAGCGGCTGCGGCACCGGCACCACCCGTGGCGGCGCTGCCGCATGCGCCTGAAAATGTGAGGCGACGCGCGATGCGGTGGTGCGGCCTTGGGCCGACGCATACCACGTCGGCCTTGGGCCGACGTGGTATGCGTCGCCAGGGCGCGGCATGTAGCGTGCAGGGTCTTCGACTTCGGCGACGCGGGCCGGAAGGCGGCTTTGCCTCGGACGCTGATCGCGGCGCTCTTGACCGCCGGCCATTGCGCCCTTTGCGGCATTGGGCGTCTGACCTGCGCCGTATCTTTTCCGCCTGTGTGTCCGCTGCCGCAGGGCGGGCTCTGGCTTGGCGGGCCCTGAGTGGCTCGCGACGCTCACTGCGACGCTTGTGCAGCGGGACCAGGTGGGTGCGCATGCACTGCCCCCGGTGCGTACCTGCACTGCCACTGCCAGTGTGCGCACGTCCGCTCCACAGTGTATCTGTTTATCTGTGGACCAGGACGGGGCTCACCGAGGGGATGAGTAGGACGCGGTGCCGAATCGGTCTTCAGCTGGGCGCTAGCGTATGAAGCCGTGCGTGTGCACATCGCCAAACAGTGCCTGGCCGTACGCAAGCCGTGCCCGCCGACGGGGCCATGCCACATGGCGGGCCCGCTCCGGAGGTGCGGCCCTGCCGCCACCTACTGCACCCCCGCACCCAAACCCTGACCCAAACCCCCTTTCGACTTCGCGCCCCGCTGTCTCCCCCTCCCCCTCCCCTCCCTTTCCCAGGTGGCCTTGCTGTCGGACCTCGTCAGCGTCGGCCTGCGCAGCGTGACGCAGCACACCTCGGCGGCGCAGCTGCTCGCCATCGCGGTGACGGTGTGGCTCATCAGCCTCGTCATGTCGGCGCTGCGCGCCTACCAGGCGGCGTGCGCGGGCGGCGGGCCGCTGCTGCTGCTGCTGTGCTGGCCGCTGCGCCTGGTGGACCTGCCCGACTCCACGTCGGAAGTGCTCACGTCGCTGGGTCTCGTGGCGGGCATCAACTGGGCAATCATACAGGCGTCGCAGGTGCACGACGAGGGGAGCCGCCGTACGGGCTGTCAGCGTGCATGCTCGGGAGCGGTACGGGGCATGTGAGGGATGATGTTGCGCAGGTATCACGAGCCTGCGGTTTTTGGCACCGGGCAGTACGAACGCCCTAAACACGCGCGCGCGCGCCTGCTCGTGCGCGCTCGCAGGCGCTGGTGCACTACCTGCAGCAGCAGCAGGCGGTGCCGTCAGCAAAGCCCTTGAGCGTGTCGGGGTCCGCAGGCGCTCAGCGCGCCGTTCCGCCAGTAGCTGCGCCCGGCGCTGCGCTGTCAAGCAGCGACGGTGACGCTGTCACCCCCCAGCCCGCAAGCGCAGCAGCGGATGCATCGTTCAGCGCTGGTGGCTCGGCGAAGCCGGCTGCGGCGTCGCCGCCGCCAGCGGCGTCGAAAGCCTCCAAGCAGAAACCGCCCCGCGCAGCCCCGCCGCCGAAGCCGTTCCCGGCCACCCAGCTGGCGCAGCTAGAGCTCCGCGAGATGAGCCACGGAGGTGGAGGCGGCGGTGTTGTAGCGAACGGCGCTGCGGCGGCGCCCACAAACCGTACCAGCAATGCTGGCGGTGGCGGTGGCGGCGCGGCGGCGGCTAGCGGCGGAGGCGCCGCCACCTCGCCGACCGATGCATCGCCGCCGAGGGCTGCTCCCGCCGCCATGGCGGACGCATGGGCGCTGGAGATGCCGGGCCTTCTGGGGGAGGGGGCGGCGGGCGTGATCAGCCCCGAAGCGGCCGCCAGCACCACCTCTTCCAACGGCCGCGGCTTGTCACCCGAGCGGCCCAGCAGCAGGCCGGGAGATGGCGCGCCAGGTGCGGCTGCGGTGCGTTCCCGTGTACGGCACCGGGACAGGGCGGCCATCCGTACCACGTCGCAGCACTTGTGACGTAGTGCCTTGGCCGCGCTTGTCGCTCGCGGGGACGACCCCCAGGGGATGGCACCGCTACAGGCCTAAGAGGTTTGAAGGTGGAGGGAATGGAGGTTGTGGTAGTGGCGACGCGTGGATGGTGAGGCATCAAACGGAATGCCACAGATGAAAGAAGAGCTTACACCGACACGTTGCAGGGCGGCGATTAGTTGTTTAAGTCCCTCCCACAGAACTGTAAGGGCGCCGCCAGCCCTAACCGTCAACAAATTCAGGAGACGATGAATGCGCCGTCCGCGGCAGTCCGTTCGCCGTCGTAGCGGACTGCACGCCATGCGCTGTGGCATGCATGTTGCTGGCGGCCCCGCGGCCAAAGCATCAAGCCCACGTGTGTTGCCATTCTTGTCCCTGCAGGCGGCGCCAAGCACCAGTCTGCTGGTGGCGGCGGAGGCGGGTTCGGCACCATGTTCAGCAAGGAGGGCATGGACTCAATGGCGGAGAGCTTCAAAGGTGAGGGGGGCATATGGACTCAATGGCGGAGAGCTTCAAAGGTGAGGGGGGCATATGGACTCAATGGCGGAGAGCTTCAAAGGTGAGGGGGGCATATGGACTCAATGGCGGAGAGCTTCAAAGGTGAGGAGGGCATATGGACTCAATGGCGGAGAGCTTCAAAGGTGAGGGGGGCATATGGACTCAATGGCGGAGAGCTTCAAAGGTGAGGGGGGCATATGGACTCAATGGCGGAGAGCTTCAAAGGTGAGGGGGGCATATGGACTCAATGGCGGAGAGCTTCAAAGGTGAGGGGGGCATATGGACTCAATGGCGGAGAGCTTCAAAGGTGAGGAGGGCATATGGACTCAATGGCGGAGAGCTTCAAAGGTGAGGGGGCATATGGACTCAATGGCGGAGAGCTTCAAAGGTGAGGAGGGCATATGACTCAATGGCGGAGAGCTTCAAAGGTAAAAAAAACAAATGAAACCTGTAACACCAAAGGTGAGGGGAAGGGTGGAGCCTGTGGCACCGGGCACGACGCTGCAAAGCGGGTTGGGGTGGGGTGGGGTGGGGTGCCGCGCATACTGCGTGGTCCTGTGATCAGGCTGCCGACGAAGCGAGATCGGGCAGCTCATCACGACCAATAGCCAGCCGCCGGGCCCGCATTCCTCCCCGGATCACCGCGCTCATACCCACCCTCTGCCCCCGTGTGTTCTACCTCCGTGTCCTGCAGCTGCCTTCCGTTGGGACTCACGGCCGGATGGCGCGGATGGCGCCGCGGCGGCCGCCGAGGGCGCGGCGCGGCCCGCGGTGCAGAGCCCCAGCAACATGAGCATGTCTCGCCACAGCGACACCAACGGCGCCGTGCGTAGCCCCAGCCCCAGCCAGCCATCCCACAGCTCAAGCACCTTCTTGACGCTCGCCACGGGGCCACAGGTCGGGCGGGGCTCGCATGGAGCGGCGGTACGGCAGGTCCGCCTGGGGCCTGGGCCATCCATCCCAAGGGCACCGTGCACGCGCATGCCGGGATGCAAATGCACGCACGCAGACGGGCGCGATTAGCCGACACGCCGATCTCGGCGCCGCCGATGGGCGCGGTGACGGCTCCTTTTGGTGGCTGTCCACCAAGCGCTGTTGCCGTTCTTGATTGCTGTTTCTGATCACGGTAACCGACCGCACACAGGGTACTGCCCTCCCTTGTACATTGCGCCGTGACGACGGTTGGCGTTGCGAGCAGGCCGACGACCCCGAGTGCGCCACAGTCGTGGTCGAGGAGATTTTTGAGAACGAGCGCTTCCAGCCGTTCCGCGGTTGGGGCCATATGTGGCCGGGCCACTTCCTGCCGTCGGACCGAGTGGGGCACTGGAGCGACCGCCAGGTGAGCGAGGTGCTGTTGAGGCCGCTGGGCAAGGGGGGCATCATCAGGTGTTTGTTTTAGCTTTTGTGTTGTGGGATGGCGCCTGTTGCGCGCGGGGAAAGGCATTCAAGGAGGGGGGTAGGATCGGCGGCGTGGCGGCGCGGCGGGCTGTCTGGCTGGGCGGGCCCGCTCGATCGCCAGGTGGCGGCCTCAGTGCCACAGGCGTGCGTATGCCGGCGCGTGATTGGCCGGCCGGCCGGTCATGGCGTTTGGAGCCAGCTGGCGTTGCGTTCCGACCATGTGGAAAAAAATGCAGAAGGGGTGTACAAAGCAGGGACGGTGGCAGGTATGCGGTTGCTGGCCTGTGGCAAGGTTCTTCTGCGCGGGGGGGGGGGAGGCCGGCGGGCAGCCACTGCCGCTAGCGCTATAGCGCGCCGATGTACAGGTGTACGGCAGTAGCAGCGTGTCAGCTGCATGCATGCGCTGAAATGTGCCGTGCATCTGCCTCCTGCATGTGCATGCATGCAGGGCAAGCCCGGCGGCACTGCCAGCATGACGTTTGAGCTGATCGCGCCAAGCCTGCCTCGCGGCTGGAAGTGGCTGGAACCTGAGTGGCAGGTGAGGCGTAGTGTCGTACGTTGGAACGTACAACCTCACGCCGTAACGCATAGCCTTACGCAGAGCGCCAGCGCTGCGCAGCAGACAACAGGATAATGCCTGCACAGCTTGTCAGAAGGCCGCCAAAGGACGCCGTTTGTAATTGTGCGATGATGGTATTGCTGCTGCTGCGTGCGCCACATGCGCAAGCACCTGCCGAGGGGTGGCGGTGCGGCCAGCACCTGCCCCTGCGAGGCGCTTAGGCTATGAAAGCCGTTCCAGACCGGCGAGCCCTATCATGGGGGTTTGCCTGGTGCCTCTTGTCTAACGCACCGTGCTTACTGCAACTGAATCGCAAGTACGCTGAACGGCACTCTAGGTTCTCCTTGCATGCCGGGGTGGTCACTTTGCTTACTCATTGCTAGTGACGGCGGTTGGGGTTTTGCGCTGTGACCTTGCCCTGCGCACCATCATCATCAACATCATCATCAACATCATCATCATCATCATCATCATCATCATCAGGTCGACATGGAGGGCGCTGAGCACGAGGCCGTGGACGAGAGCGGCTGGTCGTACGCGCTGGACTTTTACCTGCTCAAGTACCCGCCGCAGCCAGGCAGCGGCAAGTGCTCCATCAAGCACTTTGTGCGGCGGCGCCGCCTCACCAGGTGGGCCGGCGACTGGTTGGGTGGGTGGGTGGGTGGGCCGTGGGGGCCCGCGCTGCGCGGTGTACTGCACGCGTTGGTGAAGCCACGTACCGGCGCCAGCAGCACAGCCCGACGGCAAACCATCAGGACACAGACAGACATGCCTTGCCGAGGTTCCAGCCGGACCGCCGGCGACGAATGGCGTTGTGTTGCATGGCTGTGGCATTCAGTGGAGGTGTGTGTGGGGTGGGTGCATGTCTGCCGGCTGTGTTCTGTTCAGACGCGTGTGATCGTGGTGGTTGTGTTGTAGGACTCGGGTGCGCATCCAGCCCTTCGGAGCGCCGCTGCTGGCGCCGATGCGCCCTGGGAGCGACATTGACGTTGACTACTTCTCGGCAGGGAGGGAAACCTCACTGTCCATGTCGGAGCTGCCCACCGCCGATGCGTCCACGGCGCGCGCCGCCGTTGCTCGTGGCAGCACCCAGCCGGGCGCCGCTGACGACGACACCAACGTGGTGTCGTTGCTGGGCGGCGCCGCCGCGGCGGCGGCGGCGGAGCTTGCCGCGCTTGTTGACGCGGCGGTGGACGTTGCGCTGCAGCCCGACGCGCCCAACGACGGCACGGTGCTGACGCCCAGCTTCGCGTCTATGCCGCCGCCCGCGGACCGGAGCCTGGAGGCCGCGCGCGCCGCCAACGACATGGCGCGCTCGCCGTCGGCGCCGGCGCTGCCCGCCGTAGCTGCCGCCGCGGCCACGGGCCGAGGCCCCGGCACGAGCGCCGGCAGCCAGAATGCCGCCGACGCGGCCAGCACTAGTGATGGCGCCACGTCGACGCCACTGCCAAGCTTGTCAGTCGCGGTGCCGGCGTCGCTGTCGGCTGAGGGGCCACGGCGCGAGGACTTCGTTCTTTCACCGACCTACCAGGTGGACGCGGATGACCCCCTTGGGGCGCTCTCACCGCCAGGCCCGTCGGCGCCGCAGTCAGCCGACGGCGATTGCGGCGGCGACGAGCCGCCTAGCTCGACGGCGGCGCCTGCAACCACAGTGGCGACAGCTGCAGCGCTGGCGGCGCGGCTGGAAGAGGCGGCGCAGAGCGCTGCAGCCGCCGCCGCGCCGAAGCAAAGCACCCTGAAGCGCCCGCCCGCGCCAATCAAAGCAGGCGCGCCGTCATCATCGTCATCGAGCAACGCCGCACCGCCGGCGCAGTCTGCTAGCTCCGCGGCTGTAGCAACGCAGAGCTCCGTCACTGGGAGTGGAGGCGTAGATGCGGCGCAGCCCAAAGCTACAGCCGCCACCACAGCGCCTGAAGCGGCGGCAGCAAAGGCGGGTTCTGAGCTGGCTGTAGCAAGCGCACCAGCTGTGGCGAGTGCAGCAGCTGAGCAGCTACAGGCGGCTGCTACAGCGCAGCCCGGCGAGCAGTTGCTGCCTGACCCCCGGGTTTCAGGCTCTGGCGGCGAGGCAGCAGCGACAACGTCCCTCAGCCGGCGCAGCAGCAGCATGCGGCCCATGCGGTCATCCAACCCCGGCATGCTCTCTGCAGCGGGCCTGCAGCCCCCCGCCGCCGCCGTACTTGCGCCGCCGCCGACGGCGGCAGAAGGGAGCGCCCAGGCTGCTGCGGCGGTACCTGCGGCGGCGCCAGCAGCGGCGTCAGGCGACGGGTCGGCCCCAAGCGATGCGGGCGCTGCTACCAGCGTGGTGGCAGCAGCAGCAGCAGCCCCTGTGGTGACGGTCGCGGCAGCAGCGCGGCGTTCTCAGCGGAACCCTTCATTATCGGATGGCGACGACGAGAGTGTGCTCTAGCAGTATCGAGCAGACGCCATTTGCTGATCCGTGCCTGCACGGGTAGCTCATTTGTTGTTGGGGTTGGCTTTGCTGGCCTTCGGTTCCCTGGAAGCGTGCCGTACAACGGCAGCGGCTTCTGCCCTGGTGGTGATGGGAGAGGGTTTTGCGGTGTACGTAAAGGGCATCGTACGGCGTGCCCTCTGCGGTAGGGTTGCCGTGCGCCGGTGTACAGCGCGCCACCAGCTGTGGGTAGTGTTGTGATCAAGAATAGATCTGCTGACAGCAAGTGTCTGCCCCCATACCCCTGCGCGCGGTTGCCGCAGCCCGGCACATAAGCTTCCTATCCGCCCGGCTGGCGAAGCGACGAGGCATGCGCCGCGCGCTGTGTTGTGTGTGTACTGTCATCTGTCTTGTGATGGGCAGCCTCGGCGACGGAAGACGGCGGGCAGGATCATGGCGCTGTATCGTTGTACGGGCAGTAGCTCTGTGCAGGGACTTCGTTAGGCTGTGCGTGCGAGCTGCTTGGTGAGCGGCCAAGTTGTCCATTGCGTGCAACGTAGCATAGGATTGTGCTGCGAACCTAAGCCTGCGATTGGGGCAGTCGAGCCAGTTCTTGCGGCCTTAGCATGTCACCGCCAGATGCCGCGCACAGCGTTGGGTATGCTTTGTGACAAGTATGTGTACACCGATCAATGCCACGCACACAGCCAACAGCCAACCTTTGCCCAGCTCAGACTGCAAATGCGCCGTTGCAATTGCAGGAGCTGCTTTTGCAAACTGGAACACTGCGTGCAGTCCAAGCCAGTTTTGGATGCGCGTGCGCTGCTCATGACGACCAGCGCAATCGCACGGCGCGGGAGGCTGGGCAGCACGCCCCCTGCCCGCATGGCAGTCACGATATGAAAAGAATGTCAGGGTCACTTACACACATACAGGGTCGGTGGTCTGTGCAGGTCTGTGCCGGCGGCTGAGGCCACGGCAGGCCCCTGCTCGGCGCGGCGGATTGATGAGTGGGAGCCGCTCAACCAGTCGCCCCTGCCCCGGTCAGCAGCGGCCAAGCGGCCGGCCTGGCGGCCGGTCAACGCAATTGTCGTACGGGCCCTTCGCGTGTCGCAGACTGCTGCTGCGTAGACCAGCGGGCCCGCCGCCGCGAACCAGCGAACGTCGTCAGCTGCATCCTCCGCAACGTTTGCAGCACCGCGGCCCCCCTCCCTTTCGCCACTTGTGCGCATGCCGCAACAGATCTTGGTGAGGGCTGTGTGGCCCTGTAAATGGCCCACACGGAGTCCACCCAGGAACGGCGCGCTTCCCGTTTATGGTAACGCTACCGTCCATCAGCCTGTGTACGGCACGCCAGAACCCGGCACAGCGGGTGCCAACGCCCCGGCGGGCTGTGGCCCGAGGCCTGCGGCTGCTGGTTGGATGCCGTGTATGCCCGACGCCTGCTTAGCAGCGTCCTGCGCCGCCTGCATGGCCTGCGCGTCCGCCGCTGCCGCCTGGAGGGCCAGCTGCGCCGCCGCCATCGGCAGGCCGTACGCCGTGGGGTCCTGCCCCTGGCGCATCAGCGCAGTAGCCTGCGTCACCATAGCAACCTCCTCAGGCTTGAGGGCGGCGGCCATTGCGACGGACGGCAGCTGTACGGCAGACGACGGCGGCGCCGCCGCCGGTCCTGCGCCTGCGGCGGAGACCTGCGTGGCCGCCGCCGTGGGCACGGTAGCCGGGGCTACCGCCAATGGTACCCCTGGACCGGGCGGCGCCCCAGCCATCATCGTACCGGGCGGCAACGCCGCCGCTCCTGCCGGCCCCGGTGGCTGCATCGCAAGCCCGACATCAGGTGCCTGCGGCGCTTGCCTTGTAGCGCTTGCCGGAGGCTGCTGTAGCGCCGGCTGCGGCTGCGGCTGCGGCTGCAGCTGCGGCGCAGGCGTCATGGCGTTCAACGCGCCAAGGCGCGCGGCGCGGGCATCTGCCATTCCTGCAGGTGTAGGGCGCAGCGCGACCGCCGGGCCTAGCTGGGGAGGGGCGCTGCCAGGTGGCGGGGCGACCACACCGGGGCCAGGGCCTTGGGGTCCACCCGTTGGTGGCGGCGCGTCCTCTGGGATTTCCGAACAGCCACCATCGCCACCTACACTGTTCGCACCATCATCATCACCACTGGCGCCTCCGCCACCACCTGGAGGTTCCGGCGGCGGGGCTGGGTCGGGCGGCGGAATGGCCTTGTCGCCTGTAGCACCATCACCGCCTGCCGCCTTCTCCCCAGCCTCGCCCGCAGCACGTTCGGCGCTGGCGCCGGGCCCAGCTGGGCCACGCGGCAGCTGTAGCGTGATGGTTGTGCCCCCAGGGTGGCGGATGGAGGCTGTAGCTGGCGGCGCAGGCGCACCACCGGGCGGCTGCTTCTTATTCTGCCAAGCAGCTGCCCCTGTAGCAGGGCCTGGGGCCTTCTGGGCACCGGGCGCGGCGGCGCCGCCGCTCGCCTCCTTCCCCTCCTCCTCTGCGGTTTCCTCCACAGGCTGACCGCCGTCGTCGGTGCTGCTGCCGGCGGCTGCGCCTGTAGCTGCACCGGTACCTGACGTCCCTACAGGCGGTGGACGTGACGGCAGCAGGGAGGGCAGCTGCAGCCGGAACTGCGGCTGCTGCGGCGCCGGCGCCGGCAGACCCATGGGTCGCTCAGGTCCCAGGACGTTGCTGCGTGGCGGCAGTCCGGCGGTGCCGCCTGGCATTGCCCCAAGCGCCGTACTGCTCGATGCTGCGCCCGGCGCCAGGGTGGGACCTGGCCCAAGTCCAGGGGTGTGTAATACTCCAGGCGCCGGTTGCGCAAAGGCCGGAGTGATTGAAGGAAGCGGGAAGGCGAACGGGCATGGCGCTGCGGCGGTGGATGGGGGAAATGCTGCGGCTGGGGCGGTGGCGCCACCTGCTGGCGCTCCGAAGCCGACGGTGAGGCCGCCGGCGCGCGGCAGGTTGTCAGTGTAGTGGGCCAGGGACGGCTCGCGCTTGATGTCCAGGGATGGGCCTGTGCCTGCACGCGCACGCACGCAGTACAATACGGTTACAACGCGGCGTCACACATGCCGCGCCGCGCCGATGCAGAGTGCTGTAGGGTGGGTGCTCAGCAGGGAGGGCGGCGAGGGCATGGGCTTCAAGCGGGGCCTGAGCCAGGGCAAGGGCCCACGTGATGGCCTAATCTCCGAAGGACGGCATAGAGGGCGCCGATGGGTGCGGCCATTACACAAACCTTGCCGTATTAGGCGTTTAAAACTGTGTGTAAATCAGCGTAAAAGCCAAAGCTGCCAACCTCTGAAGCAAACCGCGCCGTCCAGTTTGGTGCCCAGCGCCAACAATTGAGTACATGGTCGCGCGCGATGCCCTGATCCCTTGACTTCTAGTAAGGACAGCGTTGCATGGGGGCGCCCCTCCTGCTGCAGGTTTGCGCGCCGCACAGCCCTCCTGCTGCATATTCATTGTGGCAGCTAAAACACTAAAGATACAGTGCTTGCTCTCAGCTGCCGCTTGCGCTTTCCACACATGGGACCATCCCTGGGCCGCTGTCGGCGTCGCCGCATACCGTACACGACCATCCACGTTACTAAGGATTAACCTGCAGGGTGACTACTTCACGTATAAAGCCCAAGATGTATAACCATGGTCTGCCACTCACTTGACACCGCTCCAGGGCCGCTGTCGACGTCCATGGATTCGGCCGAGTCCACCTCCATTGCGTCCACTGAATCGCCGCCGCCGCCTTCAACAGGCTGCGCCGCGGCGGCGGCGAAGCCTGCGAGCGCAGTGCAAAAGGCGCGCGTGGCGCACCACCCACCGGTGTTGGGCGCTGCGGCTCAAACAATCGGCTGTGCTGTTCTTCGTACTGCCACGGTACTCATGCTACTACTCGCACCCCAATTGTTGAGCATCATGCAGACACCATGCTGTGGCACGCCAGGCGGGGTGCAGCCGGGCCGCGCCTCGATGGGCGCTGACGGTGAACGCCTTGCTGGGCACCGCCCAAAGGAAGGGACGCGGGTAGGTAGGGCCACGAGGGCGCACCACAGCGCGAGGCGCTTGCGACGGGCCACCTGCGCCGCCGCCGCCGCCTTGCGTAGTTGCAGTTGTCGTGCACCCCTTTCGTTCCGTACCTGAGAGGGCGGCGGCACCGGCCGGCAGCGTTGGGGGTGGCGGCGGCGGCGCCGCGGGCCATGCGGCGGCGCCGCCACCGCCCAGCGCGGCTGCTCGCGCCAGCCGAGCTGCCGCCAGCCCGCCACCACCACCACCACCACCACCACCCAGAGCGGCCGATGGATGCGCCGCCGCCGCCGCCGGGGAGCTTGAGGCTGAAGGCGCCGCAGGCCTGTCGGCGGTGGATTGGCCTGCGGCCAACGCGCCGCCGGCTGGCGCGCTCCCTGCTGGTGCCGCTGCGGCTGCCGGCTGCGATGGCAGTGACCGTGGCGGTGCGGCAGCTGCCCCTGTGGCAGGGCCTGCTGCTGCAGCGGGCGGCGGGCCTTCACCACCGCCTGCGCCTGCACCCACGGCCGTGTTGTCTGCAGTGTCGCTGCCCTCCAATGCGCTCTTGGAGGCTACCGGCTTGAACTGCAGGGGGGGGGCATCGCGGAATGCGCCGCGCATTTGCAGCTCTTGTGTGCACCACAGCTCCGTTTCTGGAATTGCGCAGAAAACTGTAAAAGGGCAAGCGCATGATGGGCCCCCAAACGCCCCGTGTGGTTGCTGGGCAGTGCCACCGTCCGCAACGTACATGAGTTCTTAAAACTTGTTCGCACCTCACCTAGAGCCCAAGGCTCGTCTGGCCTGCACGCGGCTGCGCGGCTGCAAGGGGGTGATGTATGATGATGATTGGCGCACATCTATGCGGCACATCGTCTACGGCCCCGCCGACCGGCAAGCAGCAACAACGACTCGACCCGACACCAGTTGTTGTGCATCATCAGTGGCACGCAATCCGCTTCCCGCCGTGCAGTTTTCAAGGCGCAACCCCTTCGCCGAAGCCCAACCTGCTCCCTGCCAATACGCGCGCAGCGCACGTGCACAACCCCACCCACCCTCACCGACTACCCATCCACCCGCACCGACCCACCCTCACCGACCCACCCTCACTCACCGACCAGTCACCCACCCTCACTCACCGACCACGACAGCTCGCCACCCGATGACGCCATGCGCCACCGCAGCGTCCCGGCCTGCGTCTCGGCCTCCCCTTCGGGGACCATGCTGCCGCCGCCGCTGGCAGACTCAGACTGGCCTGGGGCTGAGGCTAAAGCGGCACCGCCGCCGCTGCCCCTCCCTGCTGCAGCGCCGCCGCTGCCCCTCCCTGCTGCAGCGCCACCGCCATCGCTGGGCGCGGCGGCGGCGGCGCCAGCGCCGGTAGAAGGACCTGTGGGCCGCACACGCCCGCAGGAAAAGACATTTTCACGGTGGCGTGAGAATGTGTACATCTTGTACCTTTTCCTTGTGATCATCTTGTATACGGTTTACCTTAATGATCATCTTGTATACGGTTTACCTTGTTGCTACTTCTGGAGCAAGGTGAAGCCTACCAGTGACGCGCAAGCTACACTCTTTATGCATGGCGAAAGAGTGGCTGGCGCGCCGTAACTGTTGCCGTCGTGCATAACGGCGCAAGCGTGTGCCCCGCGGCCGCGCAACGCATTATGCTGCATACGTGCTGCCACTTCCTTGATCTGTACCGGGGCAAGTTGAGCAGCCAATGCCGCTGCGCTTGCCGTGCGGCGCTGTGCCGTACCGGTGACAGCGGTAGTGTATTTGCATATGCTTTTACGACACAGCCTGCTTGCATAATGGGTCTCGATCCTCAAGCGAGGGTGGTTCAGTGCTGCAGGGCGGAGCACCCATTGACGTACCTGCTGCTGCCCGCAACCCCGTGTTCACCACCTCCTCGAGGATGATACGACCACCTCCAGATGGAGCTTCAGCAGCGGCGGCGGCGGTACTGGTGGTGGTGTCGCGGCTGCTATCGGTGCTGCCATCTCCTGAGGCGTGTCGTTGCTGCGGCGGCTGTGTCGGCTGCGGCGGCTTCTTGTCACTGAGCCCAGCATCGGGTTGTGCCTGCAGGGAGGAGGGCACGCATGCAAAGGGCACGCGTGCAAAGGGTGTTGCAATACTGGCTCCTGCCTGGAGAACACATCGTGCAATCACCGAGCATTGGCCCGCATGCATGCATCTGCATGCATCCCTAGCCTCACGCTGCTATGCACGAGCTTGCGTACCATTACCATTTGCGGTGTCTCAGTGTACATGTCGGCGACAGATCACTACGTGAACCTGCTGCGTTATCACGCACCTGTGTCGCGCCGGCCGCAGACAGTCTCGATGCGAGCTCGGCGGCGCGCGAGGTGGGCTGATCCGACGACGACAGTGACCCACGGGTCACTCCGGCTGGCTCGGTGCACCCGCCCTGCTGCAGCTCGCGTTCCTGCGCCTGCAGGTGCTCTTCGACGTCTGCCGGGGCCTTGCGGTCGTCTTCTAAGGCTGTGGACTGCGCGGCGTTGCCTGTGGCAGCGGCGCCACCACCAGCAGCTGGGCCGTTCTTGGCTGCAGCTGCAGGGCCCGCCTCGGGCTGCCGCGCGGCGGTCTGAACCTCCATTGCCCACACGCCTGTCGCACGACGCGTGCCTGAAGCTTACTGAGCTGTCCGCCAAAGCTGTTTTGCTTGGACCCCCCGCGAGGTTTCAGAGGTGGGACCTCCTGCTGAGGGGGGTGCACGCCCCCTCCCCCAAGTACTGGTCTGTAGGAGTGGTGCTAACATCGTACGTTGTGGAAAAGTAGAGAGTCCCCAGCCTTTCATTAACAGGCAGCAGGGCCAAAGCGATGCGATGCTTGACAGCTCGACAACGCCTTGATTGCGCTGTAGGAGGTAGTGACGCAACGTGCCGTCAGGCTTACCCGCAAAAAGGGCACGCCACGGGGAGCGGAGGCCCGAGAGCTACTGAGCGAACCGCTTCTTCCTGTCATTAGCAGCGCGGCTGTGCGTGGATGCCATTTGTGGAAGGCGCACGTTGTGTGTGCTGTGCTGGGCGTGTGTTACGTCAAAACGACGGCAGGCTGTAGCGCCGTAGCCGCAGCCATCAAGTGCAAAGCCCGGCGGCGCTGCATTCGTGCGCTGTCTACCTACGACGTCTCACCACAGAACTGCTAAAATGTGCACCGCAGCTGGCCTGGGCAGGCGCCTCGCCCGAGGCGCGCATACGGCCGACAGTTACAGCGGCGCTGCAACGGCATGCTTCAAGGTGCTGGCTGCCGCCAGGCTGCCGCCTTCCGTGCAGGCGGTTGATCAATGCGAGATGCGAGTCCAAACAGCTCCAATCCAAGCAGCAATCGGCAATCGGAGTAAAACCCAAAGGGTGCGGCCGCGGCGGTGTCCATTGATGATGAATGAGATGTGCGCCGCGTTAGGTTCTTGCAAGTCCGAAGCGCTAAAGAGCCGTGCACGCCTCCAGTCGATGTGGTGGATGGATGCGGGCGGGTGTGCACATCCCAGGTGGTTGGTACCCCGCACACGCGCACACGGAACGGCGGCGGACGGTGTCCGTCACGTCACGCGTCGCCGCCATAGTCGGAGCGCCTCAAACTGTTTGACCGGCTCGCAACCTGCGGGGCAGGCAGGCAGGCCAGGCAGGCCAGGCAGGCGCAGTGCATGCGGGCTCCGTGGGCTCCGAGGGCGCGTCGCAAAGGTTGTGCACGCCACCGTGTGCGGCATGGTGCCGTACACGACGTCCACGACATGCGCATGCGCACCGCCTCCTCCGCCCCGCAACGTACTCTCTAGCTCGGAGCGCACACGCACGACCCCTCTGTACGCCGCCGCCGCCGCCGCAGCAGCAGCAGCATGGCATCAGCGCGCGGGCTGTGTCAGGTGGGCCGTATAGTGCTGATGTTGCGAACACGCATGCGCGCGCGGGGGCCCCAATTGCCCGCCCGCAGCTCCTCGCGCGACGACGAGGTGGGCGCTTGCTTGCTCAACCATCATGCGCACCACGGGTCTCGTTGCAACGGTTTCACCCAACCAACGTGCAGAAAGTGTGTCGCATCCCTCCATCATCATCATGTGTGCGCACCACGTCCCCTTGGCCGCACCCCTAGGCGCCTGTCCCACCCTCCCAACCACACCCCACCTGCATGGTGTGCAGCCTGGGCAGCGTGTGCCCCGGCGCCAACAGCGGCACCTCCCCCGGGCCCATGCCGCCGGTGAAGCTGCGGCGCGAGGCGCTGGTGTGGTGGCTCAGGGCGGACGGGGGGCGGTTGCTGCCACTGGCGGGGGAGCGCGGCGGAAATTGGCTGGGCGACCTGTCAGGTCCAGGGAGGGAGGGAAGGAAGGGTTTGTGCATCGGCCGGGCCGGGGCCGGGTCGGGTGCAAAGGACACGCCCCGCTGGCTGCGCGTGCGGTGGCAGCGGTGTGGCTGTTTGCTTTGGCCGATCGGCGCCAACCGATCGGCGCCAACCGCTCTCTCGTGCGACAAGCGCGGAACGCCCCAGCAGCTCCGAACTAGGCTCGATCACGTCCCTGAATAAAGCTACCTACAGTACGGCGTGTGTAATCGACGTGCGCCGCAGTGTGTAATCGACGTGCGCCGCAGGTGCAGCCGAGGCGTGTACCCAACCACGTGTGCAGAAGCCGACGCTCGCAGAGAGGTAGGCGTAGGCAACCCTCCCGGGAGCTGTCAGGCTGAGGCATGCGCGGCAAGGCGCTGCGAGTGGGGACGCGGCACCGGATCATGATCCTCGCGGAGGACAGTACGGATGCGGCGTCGTACGTACGTACGTTCTCCCCAGCCGCGCGCCCACCTCAGGCTTCCGCCGCCCGGCGTCTTGGGCGTCGTTAAGGGGCTGGCGGCGTGGGTGGGGGTGGGGCCGCCGCTCGCGCCGCGCGCCTCGGCGATGTAGGCCTTGACCTCGTCGATGCGGTGCAGCAGGTCGCGCGCCACCCCGGAGCTGACGCCCAGGTGGCGCTGGAACTGCTCCAGGGCCTGGAGGGGGCAGGGCAGGGCAGTGCACATGGGGCGGGGCGGGGCGGGGGTGTGCGCGGGGACGGACGGGGCAGGGGCGCAGCAGCAGCAGCAGCAGTGGCGCCAGGGAAGGAGAGCACCATTGGCGGCAGTGCGCTAGAGGGACACGAATCCGTGAGGCGCGCACCTGGATCCAGTTTCTTGCTTTGCCGTACGTGCGCAATCCGCGCATGCTATCATGCCCGTGGTGTGTGCGTAGTAGGAACGGTATGCGCCTGCAGGCAGGCAGGCTCTGCGTAGCCATGGCGGTAAGGAAGGGGCCGCTGCCGCCGTGCGCCCGCCGACGCCGTTGGGTCAACTTGCTGCACAACCGTACCGTGCCGTACCGTCACCCCACGACGTGACGTGCGAAACATGTACCTGCGTGAAGAGCTGCTGCGCGGAGCGGAAATCCTGCGCCGCCAGTGCCACGTCGCCGCGCAGCTTGAGCACCTCGGCACCTTGTACGGCGAGCCGCACCTGCCAGGGCCAGTACGGTACGGCAGTACGGTAGGCCGCACGGTTGGGATGGCAACATCAGCAGTCTGCTGCGTCATCATGGTAATAAGGGCACAACAGCAAGCCCACGCGCGGCAGCCTCCCGTGGCAACGCCGTACACCTGCACTGAACCCGCTCCAATGCAGCGGTTGCAGGGGCGGAGGGCTGCGGCGCTTGTCCGCCGCAAGCAGCAGGCCCAGCACAGCACAGCACAGCCCGCCGCACGACATCCTCGCCCCGGTCGCACAAACGGGCCCCTCCTGCCTTAATCCTGCCTGCCAGCGCTTCAGCCGGTCGGTCTCCCACCGCCGTTTCACCCCCGTGTGGGCGCTGCGACACCGTTGAAGCAGCCCGCTTGCCTGCAGCACGTAGTACGTGTACCCCGCACGTACGGTACATGCACGCCCGTCGTCCAAGCCACACGACGCTCCAGGGGCCCGACGATTCCGGCCATTACATCAGCATCAACGTATTAGGCCATTTGCCATGCACTTGAATGCACGTAAAGCCACAGGTGACCGGCACCCCATGACGACGCCCACCTCGTCGCGGCCGTGGCCGTCCTCGCCCCCGCCGTACATCTCCTGTACGAGCTCCTCCAGCTGCTCGTACGTCGCTGTGGCACCGTCCTACACGACATGACCATCAGCGAGTGGAAGCAGCACGAGCAGCAAGGGCGTGGGCATCGGCCGTGCGTCAGCTTTTTGATACAGCGGCCAGGCCAGGTTAGGCCGGAAACCGGCTCTCAAAGCAAATGCCTTTTCGGAAGTACACGCCGGCCAGGAGGAGGCAGCCCACGTGGCCGCCCAGTCCATCATCCAACGAAGCTGCGGGCGCTCCATGTCGCCGCTGGCCCAAACTCCCCGCCCCCCCTCCCCCTCCCCCGCCCCGCCGCCCCGTGCTCTCACGTAGTCCTGCTTGGCCACCAGCAGTGCGCCCTTGTCCTTGAGCGCGCGTACCAGCCGCGCGCCGGGCAACCAAGGGTACTGCACGCGCGCCGAAACCATCTCGGCGATGACACGCAGCTGCTCGTCAGTCTTGCACTGCAGGCCTGCGCGGGCGGGTTGCAGCATGCACGCATCATGCACAATGCAATCCTCGCCTTGGCCAGGGCGACTGAAAAAAGGGTAAAGTGGACACGGTAGACGGCACGGAAGGATGAGCGCGCTGTACGGCGACTTGGGCGGGGGCGGGGGCCGGGGGGGGCACGGGCCGCGCGCGCACACGCATGCGCCCCTCCTCTGCATCCGTTGCTGCTGCTGTCGTGAAAGGGTCAGCGTGGAGGTGGTGTACGTCGCAGCAACTCTGCTGTGCTGTGTGCTGCGCCCACACCACAGTACTGTACGACAAAGGAGCTGCCGTACCGGGGTTTGCACTGTACCGGCACACGCTAGCATGACAAATGCACGTACGAGCAAATGCACATGTGCGCTCGCGCACACGTGAGGCGCAGCGCAAGCTGGACACCCCCTCCCGCCCTCCCTTGACCTACCCAGTGCCTCTGAGTTCATGGCCAGCAGCTCCAGGGACCGCTGCCAAAGCGCCCGGAACAGCGGGTGCGCGACCTTGCCCTCCCGGCCCAGCTCCGCCTCCAGCCTGCCAAGCCAAAGCGCAGCGGCAGCGCCAGCAACGACACAGCAGCCGGCACGCATCAGGAGGCAGAGCCAGAACCGCTTGAAGATGATGCGTTGTGCCGTTGGTGGTGCGAGACTGCCTGGCGCGATGTGCGCGATGTGTGTCGAGCTGCGCTGCGCTGCGCTGCGCTGCGCTGCGCACCCGTCAGGCGGCGCAGCGTGGGCCCTCAGGCACACACCCTGCCGCACCCACCCGCCCGCCCGCCCGCACCCCTCCTCCCACCTTCGCATGAATAGAAACGTGCGCGATCGAGCGCACAAGGCTCAAAGAGCATCATCTTCCCATTTTTTTGAAACCCATGCAACGGAACCCGCCCACCCGGAAGGGACAGCTGCGAAGCCTGGCCTGTTACAGCCACGACCAACCGACGAAGGAGAAGACCCGGAAAGCCTGACCCGCCACGCCCACGCTCAAAGGGTATGGGATGCACTTGTATGCAGGATCGCCGCATGGATTGTCGTACCTGGACCCTTGCGTGTCGATCACGTGGTTGAGGCAGTACATGGCCTGGTCGAGGGCCGTCTCCACATCGGCGCCCAGCCGCGCCGTCTCCTCCGCGGCATTGTCAGCCTCTTCCCTGCAGTGCCGTACAGTGGTCATGGCGCGTGGGTTGCAAGTACGGCGTACGGCATACGGCAAGCGCAGCGGGCGGAGCTAGCCACCTGTGAAGCGGCGAGGGCGGCCGCAGCACGCTGTGCACTGCCGCCTGGCAAACATGACAGTACCGCCCACTGCGAGTAACAGCAGCGGCACGAGCAAGCAAACAAGCTGCGGGGGGCCGCCAGAGGGGCCGTCGCCGTCGGAACACAAAGCTGCTCCGAAACCTCGCCCCTGCCGTACGTTGCACCCTGCCCTGCAAGGCACGGACGGACGCACCTGGCCTTCTTGGCCTCCTGCTGCGCCTTGTCGGCCTGGCTGTGGCTGTGGCTGTAGCTCGAGTCGATGATGCTGCCGCCGCGCTGCAGGGAGGCTGCGTCGCAGCGCGCCGCCGCCGCCGCCGCCCGCTGCTCAAAGGCAGCCTCAGCTGCGGGAACCAAAAGGGAGGATAGCCAGCGGGCGCCGTGGCAAGTAACGGTACCCAGAGGCCGCCAGGCACCTTTGTGCCTTTCCGTCAAACCACATGATCTTCCCAAACTACATACATTGGAAAAAGCCTTACACATCAACAGTAACGATGTTATGGCCGGACCAATCTGAACCCTCTGGGGTACTGTTGCGGCTGCAAGAACCGTTGCAGGGGCGCGCAGGCACAGCACCGACACCGCGCAGCACATGTATTGCGCCCGGCGCCGTCCGACGGCGGCAATGGGAACGAGCTTGCGCTGGCAGGCCAAGGTCAAACCATATGATAGCCCGCTAGTGCTCGCTGCTCGAGCTCCTGCTACTGCCTGCTCCTGCTGCCGCCGTACGTATGCCGTACCTGCTTTGGCATGCCGCGCCACTTTGAGCTTCTCCTCGGCTATGAGCGCATGGCACTGCGCCATCAGCGCGACGATGCCCATGTCATCAATCTGGGAGGGGGGGGAGGCGCACACCGAGGACACGGGGGGGGGGAGGGGAGGGGGGGGTGCGGGGGATTTGGACAGTTCCAACTACATGCAACTATGTAATTGCACGTAAAGCCAAAGGCGACTGGCACCCTTTGTCCAGGACAGGAACGCCAGAGGGCCCTCCCTGTCGCGCAAGGCCAGGGGGGGACCACACAATGCGGCCGTCCGCGGCCTTTGCCTCTCTAGCGCCGCCGCCTCCCTTGACCCCCACCTCGTCAATCTCCTGTGTGCCGGCCGCCCTGGTGAGGCACTCCAGCGCGCGCGCGGCGAGGCCCTGCCGTACGTTGGACACGCTGCCGGCGGCGCCGCCGGGCTCCGCGGTGGCGGCGGCCGTGGCCAGCAGCGCCTCGGCGCGCATGATGCCCACCTCGCTCCGGAGCCACGTCGCCTGCTCGCTGCCGGCAGCGTCGGCGGGGATGGAGGGCGAGCGCCCTGCAGCGGGAGGGAGGGAGGGTGTCCGTAACTCCCCACAGCGTTACGTCCGTCGTGATAATCCTCACACCGTTACGTCTGTTGTGATGTGTCGATAACTCCTCACACCGTTACGTCTGTTGTGATGTTACTACTGGCTGTCACCAGGACATGCAGTTACATGCGAAGCCATGATGCATTCACATCCTCTGGCATTGAGGGTGGGTGGGTAGGTGGGTGCGGCTTTGGGTGCGCACGCATACCGTATGCATGATTATGGGCAAGTACCCGTGAGCGTATCCAGACAGCGCAAAGCAGCACTTGCATGTCGGATCGGTCCTCCCGATACAAAACGGTTGAGCGGGTGGGTGCCTTAGGCATGGTGAGCTCCCGCCCACCCATCCACCGTCGTCGCCGTCGTCCGGCGCCCGCCCCGAGGGGGACAGTCAGCTTTGCCGTTACTACGTCACATAACAGTCACATTACATGTATTGGGAACAGCCAAATGCATGTATTGGGAATAGCTCAACACATGTATTGGAAACAGCCTAATACATCAATACCGATGCACTGGCGGGACCCATCGGCGCTGTCTGTCCGCCCGCGTGCCGCGCTCGTCTCGTCTCGTCCGTCTCGCGCTCTGTCGCTGCTGCCGTACACTCACTCTTTGCAGTGGTCCGCCGCCTGCTTCCCGCAGCCGTGCGCCTGGTAGGCGCGCGCCAGCTCGTAGTGCGCGGAGGCAAGCAGCAGCGGCTCCTGCCGTACAGCCTGCAGTACGGCAAGGATCAGGCAGGGGTCACAGTGCACCTGTGCGCGTGTGCGCACGGGCGGGGCGGTGCCCGTGCGGCGGCAGCAGGTTGAGCGCTTGTGTGGGGTCAGCGTTCGGCGGCTCCAAAAGGCGAGACGGGCGGGTGAGGAGCTTACACCCGGCTGACCGCGGCCATACCGCACCACAACGTGCAGCAGGCGGGGCGGTGCCAGGAGTCACTTCTGGCTTTACGTGCAATTCGTGCGTCCAACTGCAAGAACTAGTAACAGCCTAATACGTCAAAAACAATCAAGTACAAATGACGGCAAACCCTCTGTACCGTGCTACCATGCTCGTTGATGTTCGTGGCCCCAACATGCCAAAGGCAGCGCGGCGAGCGGTTGCGGTCCCCACGCTAACACCGGCACGCACGGCTGCTGGCACATGACGCCTTGCCGCCGCCATGCAAGTGCCAAAGAGGCCCGCTGCGCAAGGCCTGCCGTACGACTGCCGTACCTCCTGCATGGTCGCCGCCGCCACCTTGGCATGGCCCAGCGCCATCTGGCAAAACGCCACCCGCCGCTGGGAGGCGGCAGGGCCGCCGGCCTCGCCCGCCTCCGCCGCTTGGCGCTGCGCGTCGAACAGCCGCACCAGCGGGGTGTAGGCCTGAGGCCAAGAGCAAAAGGGAACGGGGCGGGGTGGGGTGGGGGGAGAGGGTGGGTGTGGGGGCGGGGTGGGGTGGGGGAATGAAGAGGACCGCGGGGCGAGCCCGCCGAAGGGTGGGGTGGGGCCCCGCACCAGCTGCAGGCAGCAGCTACAAGCAACAAGCTACAAGGCCCCGACGACGGGAGAGGGACATCCCATCTGAGGCTGTGCGCGAATCCCCCCACTTCCCCCTCGCCCTGGTCCTCCTCACCAGAGGGTGCCAATACTCCCGCCCATAACAACAGATCTGATGTATTGGCTGGCTGTTGCTAAGACATGTAGTCTTGCACGTAAAGCCACAGGCGGTGACTGGCACCCTCCCTGGCCGCCGCCCCCCGCACCTGCAGCGCCTCCAGGCTGTCCTCTGCGTTGCCGCCCCCGGGCACCATCACGGACGCCTCGTCGGCCAAGGTGGTGGGCTCGCCTGCAGAGCGCCGGCAGGCCCAGCATGCAGAAAAGGCACACGCGCGGGACGCTTCACCCGCCTGCGCATGTGCCTTTTGCGTGCGCAGGCCCTGGCA
>JAZKJV010005757.1:0-218638 GCA_037367405.1 Ottelia alismoides
GATGTGGTCTTTTGACTCACATCTATTGCATCTCACGCCTGATTATCACTGTTCTTCCGACCTGTATAGATCCAGACGTCCATATCATTCCATTCTTTAGTCTCACATCCCGTTTGTCATCTTTGATTATGCTATACTTAGGGTGTACTTTACCCTAAGTATAGGGGGGATGTGGGACCTTTGAGTATTTCTTTTGATTCTTTGTACCCCCGTTTTGCTGCATGTACTTAGGGATATTTTACCCTAAGTATAGGGGGGTAGACCCTGTACATTCTCCACTCGATTTTCCCTTTGTGTACAGCCTGCTATACTTAGGATTACTTGATCCTAAGTACAGGGGGGAAAGTCGAGATCCTCTTGATTTTTATTCATTCATTCATCTTTGTATATAGCCTTCCTTTTCATTTCCCTATACATAGCACGAGTTATGTCTTCTTCATCGCTCTTGACTCTGAGGACATCGTTCGAGCTAAGTATAGGGGGGGTATATATATTTCATATATACTTTAGCCATAACTCGTACTTTGTGTGAGTGTGTTAATAAATAAAATGGCTAAAAACCCTAAAATTCACAAAAATTAAAAATTTTCATGTACATAATCATTCTCTTATTTTGCACATACATAGCTAGTGTACAAATTATTTTTGTATCAAAATTATGTATATAGTACAAAATTTTTCCAAAATGTTTTGAAAATCAAAAAGTTTGCAAAAATCTTGTGTAAATGTGTGTAAATAATTTTGCAAAATTGCATGCATGCATTCATCCATTCATGATTTCAAAACATTTTTTCAAAAATTTTGCATCTTTGTAAAAATTGTGTAAATAGCATCTTTGTATATATGTATATAGTTTTTCCTGATTATAGTTGACATTTAAACTAGCCTGGAATCAAATTGGGAAATGGAGCTTGATTAAGATCTTAATCCACCTAATTTATAAGAGGAACCTTATAGGGCTTAGGTTTAAGGTTTTTCAGGTCCATGGTGACTTAATTCTTTAAGTACACTAGGCTATGATCACATGTCATCTCAATGAGCCTAAGTAGAGCACTTAACAACATACACATGACTCATAGGGACAATGGCTTTACTTGGACACCGTACTTTGCACCGAGCTCTCTACGGATGAGGTGGTGAGGAGGCAGTCTTCCTTGGCTTGGGGTAGCATATGAGGGTAGTACTTCTAGGTGGAACCTCTCTTCTTCTTTTAGTGAAGGAAGTGCGTCTCAACTTGGTCTAGTTGCCATGAGGTCTAACGACGGGAGTTGTGGGTTGCAATAATGCTTCAAAAGAGGGTTAGTCTACTGGCTCAAGAGGAAAAACTCCTTGTATATATGCTGCACATGTATATGTTGTATAGATGCACTTGAAAAAAATGCAAAAAGAAAATAACTCCAAAAATGTGGTGGGTCTGATAGAAAATGATAATCCCACCGGAGTATGTATATAGTGCAATAAGCAAAGCTTGAGATTCATGTCCCACCTTATGTAGCTTGCTGCAGGGAGACTTGGCTACACTGTTTGAGCTTCCAAGGATACATGGCTACACTGGCCGTGGTCCATTCTCTTCTTCCCCCTCTTCTTGAGCTGGTTGAACTTGAACTTAGAAGAGAATACCCCGCTCCTCGAGGAAAGAGTGGCCAGATTGAGGTCATAGAGTTACCTTGTTGGGGAGGGTTGTCTTGTTGCCACTTCGGAGGTGGAGAGCTTATACTTCACATTCACAGTACAAGGAAAGACTCATGGTCTTCAGGGTTTGTGTTTGGTGACTTGTTCTGATCTGGATTATTGAGGAGTCTTGATTATAGATTAGTGGAACTTAGAGGCTGTTGAGTTTTAAACTTAAGTCCAAATAAGGTTCCGACACATTAATAATCTAAAGATCTGATCGAGCTCCATATCTCAAATTAATGAAGGCAAGTTTAATAATCAACCTTGATCCATGTACATTCTCCTCCTTTTCTTTTCTTTCTCTTTTTCACTTCTTTTTCAAATAAGTGTTTGCTAAGGGACTAGCAAAGTTAAGTATAGGGGGTGATGAATACTCATTCATCACTCTTTATTCTTAAATTTTAGCTACAAAAACCTTTGCAAATACATGTAGATATGTGTAAATACAAATAATTACCAAAAAGCATGCATATTGTAAAAACTAATAATTAGCATGTTTTTGTGCAAAAACAAAAGAATAAAGAAACAAAGAAAAAGAGGGAAAATATTTAGAATAAATATTGAGCAACCTAATCCCAAGGGAGGGCTCAACATGGGCCTGACCGCATAAAAACCAAGTAGAGAGAGATAAGGGAGCTCATGTGTGTAAATATACCTGTAAATATTACAAAAGTATTTTGCTCCAAAAATAGAATAAAATGGGCTTGTCTATATTTGTATATATTTATACATACAAAATCAAAACAAAAATTGAAAAATTAAAAAGAAAATAGAAATAACTCACTTGTATATATTCACATTCACCTTGTACATAGAATACTTACCTATATTTATTTCACCTAGTAAATAAATAAATTAAAATCCCTAAAAATTTGTATATACTCCATATTTCATGATGTAAATAAAATAAAGAAAAACCATAAAAACAAAAATCAAATAAAAAGAACAAAATTAAAAACCAAAAAGAATATTGTACATATACCATGTATATATTTGTATATGTATATATATTTATTTATTTATTTAACCCTTATATATAAATAATAAAAATAAAATAAAAATACCTTTTTATTCCTAATTTTATGCTATAAATAAAGCATAAAATAGGAAAAAAGGTACAAAAATAACAAATTAAAATCAAAAATTAAAAAGCCATATTGTATATATACCTATATATAGCATTATAGTGTAAATACCTTATTTTTATTTCATAAAATTAATTAAAAATCACCAAAAAAATAGAAAAAAAAATAAAATAACCATTTTCTATGTTTTATGTTTTTCATGATTCGGCCATTTACTAATTTATTTCTAATTTCCAAATCATTCTTACGTGGCCTGTCCCCATTGGTCCACGGGGACGTTGACCCCCCGGCCAACTCCCCCCCCCCCCATGACCACTTCCCATGGGTCCATGACGCTCGACCCGACTTCCCCGAGTTTTCACGTCATGACCCAACCACCAAATCCGCAAACCCCGGGCTCTTCTTCTTCCTTGTGCATCCGAGATCCTCGCCCGATCATCTGCATGGGGATCCGCGCTTCGTGGAACGCTGCCTGACCTCCTCTTCTCGGACCTGCACCCATATTTAATCCAAGCTCCACCTCCTTCCTCACTCATCTTTGGATCATTTCACGCCACCCTAGGACCTCCATCGCCTTGGCGAGAGTGACAGCTCGCTCTAGGCAGTGTTGCAGCGAGGAAGGAGTGGAGGACCATCGATCCGGTGACGTTGCACCACCGTGCGCCGCCTGGAGGTGACGCTCGAGCCTCAGACACCGACAGTCCTCGAGGCAAGGACCTGGAGCAGCCCCTGCTCTTCCACAGTCGACAGCATCCAGTAGGTAGACCCTTCCCTTTCTCTATTTCCCGAATTTTTAGTTTCCCCCAAATCGCTCTGTCACCGTCGCGCTCCGATTCCGACCACCACCGCCTTCTCCCCGATCATCGGAGTAGCTCATCACATCCGCCTTCCCTCCGCGCACCTTCTCCGCCCACTCATTCACCCCAGTTCGCAAAGGAACTAGGTGTCGAGTTCCTTCGCCGTCGCTCCGCCGGAGCTTGCACGCCCCGCCGCACTGACCACCTTCACCCCCGCTTACAGGGTCGAGGCAATTTGCCCTCGACCCGCGAGTCTGTTGCCGTGCTTTTCAGGTCCATTCGAGTCCATCTGAGGGCTCCGACTCTTTGGAGCAGCAGCTTCTCCTCCGCCGGCGTGGCCTGAGCTCCATGGAGCTCCGCTACGTCATCTGAGGGTGCCATTAGACGCGGGAGGCCCCCACGCATCTTCTCCGATCATCAGTGGCCTCCGAGGAAGTCTCCAGCGCCAGCACGAGCCCGACGAACCTTGTCGGAGTCCAGTTCTTCGACCATCTTCTGTAGCCATTCGATCCCCCTCCAGCTCCAGTTTACATCCTAGCCGTCCACGCGAGAAGCAGACGTCACCGTTAGATCAGTAGAGGAGAGACCGCAGCCGTCCGATCGTCGAGGGTTAGCCACGTCGCGTCCTAGCTGCTTGATCTTCCACGTGGCGAGGCCCCAGCCGTTCGATCAAGACCGAGGACCCTGTGTTGAGGCGCGCCCCTTCCTCGGCCGTCCGATCTCCATGTGGTGCGCATCTGGCCCTCGACTTAAATAGAGGGTTAATGACGCGAAAACCCAGCGGTCGAGAGAGGTGTAAATAATATCAAAAATGTCGTCGTCGTTCTCAACCACGGGATTCGGTCAACAAGAAAAATAAATGAAACCACTTAAAATAAGATAGATCAAGGAAAATAATGTGTAAGCGGTCTTTCGCTATTCTTTTTACCTGGTATAGCGACCAGGGTCGAACACAAGGAGCACGATTTAAAAACTAAGTAGTCAATTTTCAGAAATGCTAATTTTTTAGTGGTTTTTTGAATTTTATATTTTTTTTAATTTTTAAAAAGAAGAACAATATTCACAAGGGATAAAAGCACAAAAATTGGATAGAAATTAAAACACAACAAAATACACCTACACAAATTTTTGTGGAATTTTCAAGCAATTTTTATATTTTTATGAATTTTTAAAGTGTAAGCAAGGAAAAGACACTATTTTTGATTTTTTTAAATAGATTAGATAAACACAGAATGCTATGAAAATTTTATACAATGGCAAGAACTACAACAAGAACATACACTAATTTTTACAAAATTTTTCAAAACATAAAAATATTTATTCCGATGAAAAGAGCATGCAAAGTTTATGGTCTGAAACACAGGGACTGAATGGAAATTGTCTAAAAGTTGTGGCTTGATAATATAACAGAATTAAATGTAGAGGAGATATTGCAATTTACCCATAAGCATGATGCTATGCATGTGCTGTGTTGGAGGAGCCAAGGATTTATTTGTAATTTTCAAATCTTTCAAGACTTCATCCGCAGTTTTTCCATTTTTTTAAAGACCCCACAGCCCTAGGGTTCCTTCGTATCTTCTTCACAACGTGGGAGGTGCACACGGCCGCCGCCTCTCAAGATGGTGCAGGGGCAACGTGGGCGGCGCCGACAGGCCGCGCGGTGGCGCCACGCGGAGGAGCAGGAGGAGCGGGGGACGTCGGCTCGCGCGGAGGAAGACGGGGGAAGGGTGATGGCGGGTGGCGTTCCGCCCGCTGGAGGGGCTGGAGGCGGATCGGCGGAGGGCGTGGTCGGCCTCGCGCGCGGCAGCGGCTGCCGTGGACGGAGAGCGGAGGGAAGGCGGCTGGGCACGCGCGGGCCTCTGGGGCTGGTTGTCTCGTGGCTGCGTAGGGTCGGAGGTCGCGCCTCCGCGCGACACGCGCGCGCGAGGGGAGGCGCACAGGTGCTGCTAACAGAGGGTAGTGGACGCGCCCTGGTGGGGGACGCGGGGCGGCGCCGCCGGGCGCGGGTCGACGGGGACGCGAAGGTGACCGGCGCCGGAGCTTGTGCGCGTGGGGCGGGCGGCGCGACCTGTGATTTTGTTGTTGTTTTTTTTTAATTTTTTTAATTTTATTTTTGTTTTTATTGTAAATCTGCAGGAAATATGTTAGGAAAAAAATATATATGTTTTTTTTTGTGTTTTTTTTAAACAACAAATGTAAAGAGAAATAAAAAGAGGGAAAGTGATTTTTTTATGATTTTTTTTTGATATATGTTTTTTTTTATTTTGATTTTCCTACAAAACAAATTGTTAGATAGAAAAACAACTATTCATTTTATTATTATTAATTTTTTATTTATGCACAAATATAAGAATCGTGAATGAACGGATCTCGACGAGATGAGAGAGAGATCCAAGACTTCGGTCACCGTGCGTGACCGAAGGTGGAGGATTGCGTGAGATAGAAATAGAACGCGTGGAGATTGGGAGATGATCTGAAAAATCGATTTCGGAGGCGGAAATAGGTGGTGAAAGTTTTGGTGAATTTTAAATCTAAATTCTAAAGATTAACTAATTCTACGCTAGAATCTAAGCCTACGATTTACCTAAGAAAAACAACAAGTAGAAATGGATCTCACCTTGGGGTTCGGACAAGCCATGATGGCCTCGACGAAGCTCACGCCGCTGTCACCGATGGGATCGGAGGCTAGGACCCTCTTCAACAAGAAATCTTCTCGGAAACTAGGCTCCTCTCCGCCAAAGATTGATCAAAGAAGAAATGAGGGAGGAGGAGCCCATTAAAAAGAAGACGAAGGTCAGAAATGGAGATATTTACAAAAATGGAAGGTGTTGATTGTGTGAATTAAAATAATTAATAAATTAATAAATTAATTAATTAAATAATTACGAAATTCGAAATTAATAAATTAAATAAATTAATAAATTAATTAGAAATTAATTGGCCACCTTAATGGTGGCCATTAAGGGCATGCAATCAAATCATATATATAAGGTATGTTATAAAATCAAATCAATCAATTAAAATCAAATAATTAAATAAATAATTCGGATTTAATTTAAAATAATTAATTAATGTTAGGTAATTAAATTTTTTTGGTGGATTTTATAAATATAAGTTAGTGGCATACATATATTATATACATATAATATAATGTACATAGGTGCAAATAAGGAAATAATTTTTATACAAGATTTTTTATTTTAATTTTATTTTAATTTTTTATTTTTATTGAAAACAATATTTATAATATATACATTAAGTAAAACTAAATATTAATAATTATATACAACAAATACATGGGTAAACTGCACAATACACCCCAGAAAACCGACTTTTTAACCGTAACTCCAAAAAATACAAAACCACAGCCATTTGAAAGATAATTAATTTATAGTATTATGGAAGTGAGTTTGGTTCGATTTGAGCTCGTATGGAGCCGGAATTGATGTTTCAATTATTGCATTACAGCTTTTTCTGGGTGTAATTATTTACAATATATACATTTTTTTTATTTTTATAAATATTTTTATTATTTACAACACAGTTTTATTCACAACTTTTATTTACAAAAGTAAGTGGTTTGAGGTCAAATTATGTAAAAATAAAATAATGTAAGTTTTATACAAATATACATGACAAATATGTACAAGTTATTTTTTTTGGATTTTCTGACAGACAACCTTATCTCCCCCTACTTTATTCCTGGTCGATCAGGTCAAGTCTTGACCTTCTCTCGGGGTTTGGGTCAGTCTGTATTTATTGCATAAATCCATCCTTTTCTTTTTCTTTTCTCCTTTATTCTTTTATTTATGTACAAAAAGTGTTAAAAATGCAGAATTAACAAATGCATGCAGAATGGTAATTTTATGGAATTAATGTGTATTTACAGTTATTTGACTAAGGAAAAGATGCTAAAATAAAAGAATAAAGGCGATGAATCGTGGATTCATCATTCCCCTATACTTTACCTTTGCTAGTCCCTTAGCAAACACTTATTTGGAAAATAAGTGAAAATAAAAATAAAGAAAAGAAAAAGGAAAGAAGTTAGAACAATGTTGACTTTCAAACTTATCTTCATAAAAATGTAGTCTGGAGCTCTGTCGGACCTTTGGATTATTAATGTGTCGGAACCTTAATGGGACATGGAATTAAAACCTAACAGCCTCTAAGTTCCATAAGACTCCTATTCAGGTCTCCTCAACAGTCAGATCAGAACAAGTCTACAGACACAAACTCTTATGACTATGAATTCTTACTTGTACGTGTAAGTGAAATTTAGCTCTTCATCTCAAAAGTAGCAAAGATTCAGCCTCTCTCAACAAGGTAACTCAATAACCCGGTCTGGCAACTCTTTCCTCGAGGAGCGGGGATATTCCCTTCTAAGTTCAAGTACAACCAGCTCAAGAAGAGGGGATGGAGAAGAGAATGGACGGTAACCAGTGTAGTTACCTATCCTTGGATGCATGACCAGTGTAGCCATGTCACCCGCTGCAAGCTCATAAATATATGACTTTGAAGCTCTTATTCTCTTTTTTTTTTACAGGCATTTTATTTTTCTCTCAGGCCTGTTCACTTTTGGAGATTTTGCTTTTTTTTCTTTTTTCTTTTTTTTTTGAAATATATACAAGGTGCAGCATGTACATAAGGAGTTTTTCCTCTTGAGCCAGTAGACTATCCCTCTTTTGAAGCATTATTGCAACCCCACAGCTCCTGTCTTTAGACCTCAACATCACCAGACTAGGTTGAGACGCACTTCCCTCCCTAGAGGAGGACGAGAGGTTCCGCCTAGATGTACTACCCTCGTATGCTACCCCAAGCCAAAAGATTCTGCCCCCTCACTACCTCATCCATGAAGAGCTACGTGTAAAGTGCAGTGTCCAAGGTAAGCCACGGTCTGAAAGAATCATGTGTGTGTTGTTAAATGTTCTACTTAGACTCATCAAGATGACATGTGAACATAGTCTTATGGACTCAAAGAATTAAGTCACTAGGACCTGAAAAAGTCTTAACTCCAAATCTTATAAGGTTCCTCTGAAATTAAGTGGATTAAGGTCCAACTAAGCTCCATTCTTCAAATTTATTCCAGACTTAGTTTAATAGTCAAAATCATCCTGAAAAATGCTCATGCAAATGCAAGAAAATATGTACATGCAAGGAAAAGAAAACAAAATCTTTTTGTGAAACAATTTTCAAAATTTTGAAATTTTTATGGATTTTTGAAAAATGATGATGCACATGCGAAAAGTTTTTTTTTAATTGCAAAAAGTTAGTAAGATATACAAATATATACAAGATTTTTTTTATTGTTTTTTTTAATAAGGAAAAAAATGCATATTTACATAAGAGTGAGATGATTATTTCACAAGAATGCGATGCAAGAATTTACAAATTGAGTCATTTATACAAGTATATACAGAGTGGTTTTTTTTTTAATTGAATTTTTTTTATTCATCATTTTTTTTTGAGTTTTTTTTTGAGTATTTACACTGTGTTTTAGCCATATAAAAATAATGTATGAAAGTACGAGTTATGGCTAAAGTATATATACAATATATACGACACCCCCCTATACTTAGCTCGAACTATGTCCTCATAGTGATCAAAGAGCTGGAAAGAAAGACATAACTCGTGCCGCATATAGAGGAGTGAAATGAATAGTATACTACAACGACGAATAAAAGAATGAATTCAATAAGAGTCGGTGATCCCCCTATACTTAGGATCAAGTAGTCCTAAGTATAGCAGACTGTACACAAAGGGAAAACCGAGGAGATGAATATACAGAGTCTACCTCCCCTATACTTAGGGTAAAATATCCCTAAGTATAGGCAGCAAAGCAGAGGTAAAAAGAATCAAAAGAATAATCAAACGTCTGACACCCCCCTATACTTAGGGTAAAGTACACCCTAAGTATAGCATAATCATAAGATGGAAATGGGGTGTTTAGACAAAAGAGTGTGTGATATGGACATCTGGATCTATACAATTGTGAGAGAAATTGAAAATCAGGCATGAGATGCAAATGATGTGAGTCAAAGACTACATCTCATGCAAAATGAATCGGGGCAACATCGACGATCAGCGGTTCATGATCTAGATATGACTTCAGGCGCTGACCGTTAACTCGGAAGGTGGATTCAGATGACATCTCAGATATATCAATGCTGCCATTATCGTGCACCTTCCGGACCAAGTATGGTCCCTTCCATTTGCTCTGCAACTTCCCTGGAAATAGCTTTAGCCTTGCATCGAATAACCATACTTTCTGATTCGGTTCAAACTGCTTATGGCTGATGTGAGAATCATGCCATATCTTTACTCGTTCCTTATACTGTAGGCTACTCGAGAATGCTGTGTCTCTAAGTTCCTCCAGGGCTGCCAATTCTGCCTTTCTTTGATCTCCTACACTCTCTGGATCCAAAAATATCTCAGTAACAGCCCATAGTGACTTATGCTTCAGCTCAACTGGTAAGTGGCACGGCTTGCCATAAACGAGTCGGAATGGAGATGTACCCAATGGAGTCTTGAAGGATGTCCTATATGCCCACAAGACCGAGTCCAAAAGCTGTGACCAATCCTTTCGGTCTGGGCGGACTACCTTCTGCAATATAGTCTTAATCTCCCTGTTAGAAACCTCAGCAAGACCATTCGTCTGTGGATGATAAGGAGTGGCAACTCTATGATCTATGCTGAACTCGTTAGCAAGGGCCCTTACCTTGTCATTGATAAAATGAGTCCCCCCATCTGATATCAACACTCTAGGTACCCCGAACCGTGAAATGATATTTTTCCTCAAGAATTTACAAACGGTATTAGCATCTGCGGTTCGGGCGGGGATGGCCTCAACCCAACGACTCACATAATCTACAGCAAGTAAGATATACTCAAATCCCTGACTCTTAGGAAATGGGCCCATGAAATCGATGCCCCATGCGTCAAAAACCTCACAGAAATGAATGGGCTGCATCGGCATCATATCTCTCTGTCCACAAGTGCCCATTTTCTGACAGTCAGTACACCTCTTCACGAATTCATCTGAATCCTTGAAGAGGGTAGGCCACCAAAGGCCGGATTGAAGCACCTTCTGTGCTGTCCGTCTCCCAGAATGATGTCCTCCTGCCTCAAGCTTGTGGCAATAGGTGAGGACACTATGTTGCTCTTCTTGAGGAATACACCGTCTCCAGATGCTATCCCCTCCTTCATGATAAAGAGTGGAATTCTCCCAATGGTACGACTTGGCTTCTCTGCACTGGTATCTCAGGACTGGTGGAAGAAGGGTGGTCGAGGGGGGACAGGGTGGTAGTGAACTCAGGTTCGGAGAGCGGGTCTTGGCTCTCCGAAACCGCCCTAGATGAATGGGGAGGAGTGCTTGATAGCGGTGCTACCAGAGGCAACCTAAGGGATCTCCTTCCCATCATTGTGATGTGGGGATGATCGTGGATGAGATCTGGTAAGCAAACAAGATGAGAAGTCAAACCCCAATTTCACCTACTCAACACGAGCTGATGACCGTAAAGGATCGGTCGTTAATCTTGTCTATTTTAAGTTAGGTGATAAAACAATCTTGCAGAGCGATTAAGCGAGCTGTTAGGAACCCGATGCTCCCAGGAGACTGGCCCAATCCCAAAGCTAGATCTTTCCCAGCCAGTACAAGTTGCGGACCGTTTACCGGCTACCCGATCAACCCGCTCTGTTAAGGACGTCACGGTCCGCTTTACCGGTTACCGGAGAGATCCTCACTGGAGAACGACTAACTCTAAGACCAATAGTCTAACGGAAGTTCAGGCGTGGCTCTATCCTAGTGTTCGGGTCACTCTCTCGCTCAAGCAAACCAAACAATGAGGGGTGACTCTCCCCAAAACAAATATTTTTAAATGAGGTGGGTTTTAGGGTCAAGTTTGCATTAACAGTCCCAGATTTTATTGCTTTCACTTTTTTAGATTTTTTAAAGAAATAAACAACGCCTAACGAATTTTCCGATTTCCTCTTTGAATGATTAGAATCCAAGAAACAGGGGGAGGAAGTCGAAAATGCCAATGCACAGTCAAAAACTATGATGCATGCAGAGATAGAAAATGCGTACCTTACTCCAGCACTCTACATGCAATATGATCCGCGCAGAAATTTAAATACAGAAATAAAACTACCTAAATGATGCAAACGGAAATCCGAGCCCTAAGCAGCAGTTCTACTCGCAGAACCGTCTAATCGATCACCGACCTCCAAGCCAAAGGGTCCGGTCCTGGCCCACCCCTCCTCTGCCCGACAAATCGGGGGTAGGAGAAAGCGCTTTACAGGGTGAACTGCGGCACGTAGGCTATGAAGGAGATGAGTCGATTATTTTTATTAATTGATTATTAGTAGGTCCAATTAAGCACACTATAGGAACAGGCAGATAATTAAGTGTGGGGACCCTACTAATTACGGCACAAGCAAGAGAAAATCCTAAGGCTAGGGGCTCGAAAATCACGTGAATCAAATAAAAAAAATGCGAGAAAACAAAACTAGCGAAAAACAATGGTGAGGTCCCCCAAGTGCACCGGCACTTGGCGAAACAGACCCCGAAAAATGTCCAAGTTCACAGTTCAAAAGTCCTAAATTATTACAAAAATATTATTCTCTCTCTCTCAAAAATAAAAATATTCTTCTCCTCTCTCTCTTCCTCCTGCGCGGGTCCTCTAAAAAGAAACTCCAAGTCGTCCAAGCAGTACCTCGCACAAAAATCCAAGAGAGAATGTCAGAAAGCAATTATAATATAGAGAAACAAAAATAGAAAAATGACTACAAAGCCGTGCTCCCCGGCAACGGTGCCATTCTGATGACGCGAAAACCCAGCGGTCGAGAGAGGTGTAAATAATATCAAAAATGTCGTCGTCGTTCTCAACCACGGGATTCGGTCAACAAGAAAAATAAATGAAACCACTTAAAATAAGATAGATCAAGGAAAATAATGTGTAAGCGGTCTTTCGCTATTCTTTTTACCTGGTATAGCGACCAGGGTCGAACACAAGGAGCACGATTTAAAAACTAAGTAGTCAATTTTCAGAAATGCTAATTTTTTAGTGGTTTTTTGAATTTTATATTTTTTTAATTTTTAAAAAGAAGAACAATATTCACAAGGGATAAAAGCACAAAAATTGGATAGAAATTAAAACACAACAAAATACACCTACACAAATTTTTGTGGAATTTTCAAGCAATTTTTATATTTTTATGAATTTTTAAAGTGTAAGCAAGGAAAAGACACTATTTTTGATTTTTTAAATAGATTAGATAAACACAGAATGCTATGAAAATTTTATACAATGGCAAGAACTACAACAAGAACATACACTAATTTTTACAAAATTTTTCAAAACATAAAAATATTTATTCCGATGAAAAGAGCATGCAAAGTTTATGGTCTGAAACACAGGGACTGAATGGACATTGTCTAAAAGTTGTGGCTTGATAATATAACAGAATTAAATGTAGAGGAGATATTGCAATTTACCCATAAGCATGATGCTATGCATGTGCTGTATTGGAGGAGCCAAGGATTTATTTGTAATTTTCAAATCTTTCAAGACTTCATCCGCAGTTTTTCCATTTTTTTAAAGACCCCACAGCCCTAGGGTTCCTTCGTATCTTCTTCACAACGTGGGAGGTGCACACGGCCGCCGCCTCTCAAGATGGTGCAGGGGCAACGTGGGCGGCGCCGACAGGCCGTGCGGTGGCGCCACGCGGAGGAGCAGGAGGAGCGGGGGACGTCGGCTCGCGCGGAGGAAGACGGGGGAAGGGTGATGGCGGGTGGCGTTCCGCCCGCTGGAGGGGCTGGAGGCGGATCGGCGGAGGGCGTGGTCGGCCTCGCGCGCGGCAGCGGCTGCCGTGGACGGAGAGCGGAGGGAAGGCGGCTGGGCACGCGCGGGCCTCTGGGGCTGGTTGTCTCGTGGCTGCGTAGGGTCGGAGGTCGCGCCTCCGCGCGACACGCGCGCGCGAGGGGAGGCGCACAGGTGCTGCTAACAGAGGGTAGTGGACGCGCCCTGGTGGGGGACGCGGGGCGGCGCCGCCGGGCGCGGGTCGACGGGGACGCGAAGGTGACCGGCGCCGGAGCTTGTGCGCGTGGGGCGGGCGGCGCGACCTGTGATTTTGTTGTTGTTTTTTTTAATTTTTTTATTTTATTTTTGTTTTTATTGTAAATCTGCAGGAAATATGTTAGGAAAAAAATATATATGTTTTTTTTGTGTTTTTTTTAAACAGCAAATGTAAAGAGAAATAAAAAGAGGGAAAGTGATTTTTTTTATGATTTTTTTTATATATGTTTTTTTTTTATTTTGATTTTCCTGCAAAACAAATTGTTAGATAGAAAAACAACTATTCATTTTATTATTATTAATTTTTTATTTATGCACAAATATAGGAATCGTGAATGAACGGATCTCGACGAGATGAGAGAGAGATCCAAGACTTCGGTCACCGTGCGTGACCGAAGGTGGAGGATTGCGTGAGATAGAAATAGAACGCGTGGAGATTGGGAGATGATCTGAAAAATCGATTTCGGAGGCGGAAATAGGTGGTGAAAGTTTTGGTGAATTTTAAATCTGAATTCTAAAGATTAACTAATTCTACGCTAGAATTTAAGCCTACGATTTACCTAAGAAAAACAACAAGTAGAAGTGGATCTCACCTTGGGGTTCGGACAAGCCATGATGGCCTCGACGAAGCTCACGCCGCTGTCACCGACGGGATCGGAGGCTAGGACCCTCTTCAACAAGAAATCTTCTCGGAAACTAGGCTCCTCTCCGCCAAAGATTGATCAAAGAAGAAATGAGGGAGGAGGAGCCCATTAAAAAGAAGACGAAGGTCAGAAATGGAGATATTTACAAAAATGGAAGGTGTTGATTGTGTGAATTAAAATAATTAATAAATTAATAAATTAATTAATTAAATAATTACGAAATTCGAAATTAATAAATTAAATAAATTAATAAATTAATTAGAAATTAATTGTCCACCTTAATGGTGGCCATTAAGGGCATGCAATCAAATCATATATATAAGGTATGTTATAAAATCAAATCAATCAATTAAAATCAAATAATTAAATAAATAATTCGGAATTAATTTAAAATAATTAATTAATGTTAGGTAATTAAATTTTTTTGGTGGATTTTATAAATATAAGTTAGTGGCATACATATATTATATACATATAATATAATGTACATAGGTGCAAATAAGGAAATAATTTTTATACAAGATTTTTTTTATTTTAATTTTTTTTAATTTTTTATTTTTATTGAAAACAATATTTATAATATATACATTAAGTAAAACTAAATATTAATAATTATATACAACAAATACATGGGTAAACTGCACAATACACCCCAGAAAACCGACTTTTTAACCGTAACTCCAAAAAATACAAAACCACAGCCATTTGAAAGATAATTTAATTTATAGTATTATGGAAGTGAGTTTGGTTCGATTTGAGCTCGTATGGAGCCGGAATTGATGTTTCAATTATTGCATTACGGCTTTTTTCTGGGTGTAATTATTTACAATATATACATTTTTTTTATTTTATAAATATTTTTATTATTTACAACACAGTTTTATTCACAACTTTTATTTACAAAAGTAAGTGGTTTGAGGTCAAATTATGTACAAATAAAATAATGTAAGTTTTATACAAATATACATGACAAATATGTACAAGTTATTTTTTTTGGATTTTCTGACAGACAACCTTATCTCCCCCTACTTTATTCCTGGTCGATCAGGTCAAGTCTTGACCTTCTCTCAGGGTTTGGGTCAGTCTGTATTTATTGCATAAATCCATCCTTTTCTTTTTCTTTTCTCCTTTATTCTTTTATTTATGTACAAAAAGTGTTAAAAATGCAGAATTAACAAATGCATGCAGAATGGTAATTTTATGGAATTAATGGGTATTTACAGGTATTTGACTAAGGAAAAGATGCTAAAATAAAAGAATAAAGGCGATGAATCGTGGATTCATCAAGGGTAAATATCTCTTAGGCCCTTAGATCTTTAGTTGTTAACCTTAGGTCCTTTTCATAATTTTAGAACTTTTATTTGTGTTTGGTAAATTGCATAGAGGACCCTGTAGTTTCTGGTATTTACGTGTATACCCCTATGTGTAGTGGAACACGTGTTTCGACACGTGCTTGTTGGGTTATTTACATGTATGGACTCATAGTTTCAGAGTGTTATTGAATGAATCTATGTTTTTGATATTTGCAGAAATACCCCTGTGAATGGTTTTATTATGCATGTGCGTTAATTAGTGGGTAAATTACACTTACGCCCCTGGACTTTTAGTACGAGTTACTGAATAGTCCAGAGAATTTGCACCGGATCCCCTGAACTTTCTACTATTTGCGTACAGGTCCCTATGCACTGTACCATTGTTTTTATTTTTAATAAAATAGCAAATAAACTCCAAATTTAATGAAAATTGGACACATGGCTCCTGCCATGGTGTAAAATTTTCTATAAATTTTGGGGATATTTTTAATTTCATTTATTATTTTTAAAAATTCAAAAACAAGCATTTTGTTACTGTCTAACTTTAAAATTCACAAAAATATTAAAACACCTCTAAAAATTACAAAAAATTATATAGTGTTTGTTTTGCCTTGTTTGATTTTCTGACCAATTTTGGTCTTTTTTGGCTTTATAAAACCTATAAAAATTACAAAACCCCTAAAAACCTATAAAAACTCTAATAATTAATTGAAAAACCCAAAAAATAATAATTCTGGTGCCTAAATTTTCCTTGTGTTTTCTACTATAGAGGAAAATTACTTCAGGTATTAATAGGGCCATTTTGCATTTTAAATTGGCCCTTGACACCTGACTGGACAGTACCCTTGTTTTTCTGCCTTGTTTGATTTTTATAAAATTCAATAAAAATCAGAAAATTACCAAAAATTAACCAAAAACAATAAAAATATAAAAAACATAAAAACATTTTTATTTGAATTTTTGGGTGATTTTTGAGTAGGTAAATAATTATCTGTAGTTGGTTGTTTTATTTCTTTCTTTATTTTCTTTATTAATTAGAAATCCAAAAAAATAAAAAGATTTAAAATCCACCAAAAATACCTTTCTTTTATTTCATTTCTTTTCTAGACTACTTCGTAGGCCGCGAGGCCATCACGTGCTCCTTGTATTCGACACTGGTCGCTATACCAGATTAATATAATAACGAGACCGCTACTTGAGTTTCTTTGATTTTTATCAAATTTTGGTGGTCTATTTTTTCTCGATTGACACCGCTTGGTGACTTGGGTCACAACGACCCTTGATTACCTTTTACCCGAGTCGTCAGGCGCGTCATCAGAAAGCAGCAGCAGCAGCAGTAGTCATCCCAGTATGGTCCTCGTCCCTATCAGCAGGGACATTCTTGGAGGCGTGATCAGCCTCAGCAGCAGCAGTATCATCCCCAGTCATACCCCTCTCACCCGCAGCACCAGCAGCAGCAGCAACCTCACTACCAGCGAGGCCACCCGTTAGGTTCTCATGGGGCATCCTATGAGAACCCCGCCTTAGACGACATAGCCCACCTCCTTACCGATCAGCAGGCTACTTTCAGATGGGAGATGGACGAGTTCCGCCAGGAGATGCAGGAGATTGTGAGAGGGAAGGCTGCCATACCTGCCCATATCGAGCCGAACCCGAACAACCTCAAGAGGAAGTCTGAGCAGGTAGATTTCACAGAGTATGCCACTCTGAGTGATTCATTTGGTGATATGTCTGCCTATCTTTTTGATACTGACTTTGTCACAGTTAGGAGCGGTAGGATGCCAGTAGGCGGTGCCTCGTCTGAGCGACACCCCGAGGACACTTCCAGAGAGCCAGGCGAGGAGGAGCGTGGTACTGACGCCGCGAGAGATGATGACAATGGTACTGATGCCACCATGGATGCTGATCCCACCGATGGTACTGATGCCGTCATTTCACTAGATGGATGAGGTGGTACTGACGCCACCAGTGTTGTCGAGCCAGAGCGCGGTGCTGATGCCGCGAGTCGACCAACCGAGGGTGGTGCTGATGCCACCGTTTTTACTTTTGATAGTCCTGTAGTCTTTCCTTCTGTTCATGTATCTCAGGACACTTCTGGCAATAAAGGAAAGGGTTTATTTTCTTCTGATCCACCTATGGTGCTTGATGTATGTGTGGATTCTGCAGTTGAGCAGTCTAGACCCTCTCCTAGTCCTTCATCTGAGAAGGAACCTGTGATCCCCTTCCCTAGAGCACTTCCCATGGGAAAGGGGAAGAAAATAGAAAATCCAAAAAAGAAGCAGCAGGAAGAGTTCAGCCAACAGATGATCGACCGCTTCCACATTCAGCTGAATCTTCAGGAGGCTTTGCAGCACATCCCTCTACTCCAGAAATCACTCAGAGACAGGACTACAATTAGGAGGAAGAGGAGGAACCACCAGTCTGAGATCCATGTGCTAACCAGAGCCACGTGTTTTGCGATCCAGAACCGTTTGTCGGCCAAGAGGCCAGATTCAGGAGCCCCGTATGTCAGATGCCATATCAGAGAGCAGAGGTTCGACCGCACTCTATTACACAACGGTTCATCGATCAACCTACTTCCGACAGCCCTTCTCGACCGCTTCGAGTTGGGCACTCTACGAAAGAGTAGGACAATCCTTCAGTTTGTTGATCGATCTGTCAAGAGGCCGAAGGGGTTGCTGAGGGACGTTGTCATCACGATTCAGGGCCTGCAATTCCCCGTGGGCTTTGTAATGTTGGACATGGAGATCCCTGAGTCTGTGACCGATACACCCATCATTCTAGGTCGCCCGTTCTTGGCCACAGCCAAGGCAGTGACCGACCATGATAGCGGGAAGGTATACTTTCACGTCGAGGGCGAGAGTGTACAAATAGAGACGGTCGAGGACATCAGAGTCAGAGATTCAGCATGCTCAGAGCCGACCACTGATTCCGAGCAGATGACAGATGCAGGGATAGACATCCACCAGGACTGCGACTTCGTGATTACAGATGATGAGGCAGTTTGGGCAGATCCAGTCGCACAGGCCATCCTCTAACCTTCAGAGTCTGCTGATGCAGAGACGCCAGCAGAGGAGAGCTTGGAGAGTGCATTCCTGGTCCAACATACCGTTCAGTCGGCAGAGCCGGTTCTTGACCGTGAGACTGAGTTTTGTGATGATGATATAGATCCCTCGGAGTCAGATTTTGATTGGGCAGAGTTTGATGATCTTATACCATGTCTGACTTCCACTGAGCCTGCAACTAGGGAGGAGGTAGATGCCATGAAAAGCAGAGACAGTCCAGCAAAGCAGCCTTCTCCAGATTCAGATTGTGAGCGAGAGCTTCAGTTCTCCCATGCAGATTTGGCAGCATTCACTCAGAGTTTTCAGAGGCCAGATCCACCAGCACCCGGTTGTCCAGAGCTGAAGCCACTTCCTGCGTCGCTGAAGTATAGGTTCCTTGCAGGTGAACATGAGATGTACCCAGTCATTATCTCTGTTGATTTGTCTAGAGAGCAGAAATCCCATCTGATGGGGGTTCTTGAAAAGAACCGCAAGGCGATAGGATGGAGCGTAGCGATCTCCAGGGGATAAGTCCGGCCCTGTGCTCCCACCATATCTATCTCGAGGAGGAGGCAAAGCCGTCGCGTGAGTTCCAGCGGCAGCTGAACCCGAATCTGAGAGAGGTTGTCATGAAGGAGATTTCGAAATGCTGGAGCACCGATTTTATCTACCCCATCTCCGACTCCAAGTGGGTCAATCCGTTGCATGTGGTGCACAAGAAGATGGGCATCACTACATCTTTCAGTGAGTCTGGAGAGGAGATCGCTACCCGGGTACCCACTTCTTTGCGGGTCTGCATGGATTACAGATGACTCAACCAGGCCACTAAGAATGATCATTTCCCCCTGCCCTTTATAGATCAGATCATTGAGAGACTGGTAGGGAAGAGCCACTACTGTTTCTTGGATGGGTACTCCGGCTACAATTAGGTGGCCATCGCTCCCGAGGACCAGGACAAGACTACCTTCACATGTCCCTTCGGCACATACGCCTTCAGACGCATGTCATTTGGGATATGCAATGCCCCTGCGACTTTTCAGAGATGCATGTTGTCTATCTTTTCGGACATGGTGGGGGAGTGCTTGGAGGTCTTCATGGTTGATTTCTCGGTCTACGATGACGGATTCGACTCCTGTCTTTACTCCCTAGACCGAGTCCTTCAGCGATGCATTGCTATCTTGGGAGAAGAGTCAATTCATGGTGACTGAAGGGACGGTGCTTGGCCATATCATCTCCAACAGGGGCATGGAGGTTGATCCGGCCAAGGTAGATGTCATTAGAAAACTCACACCGCTGTACAACTTGCGGTAGTTACAGTCTTTTCTGGGGCGAGTCGGTTTCTACAGATGCTTCATTCATGATTTCAATAGGATTGCCCGACCGTTGACTGATCTGTTGACGAAATATACCGAGTTCCTTGTTGATGACAAGTGTCTTTCATCGTTTGAGACTCTCAAGAGATGTGTTTTTGAGGCTCATGTTCTCCAGCCGCCCAATTGGTCTCTCTCATTCGAGATCATGACGGATGCCTCCGATTTTGCCGTAGGAGCCGTGCTGGGACAGAGGAGGGATGGAGCCCCATTTTCCATTCACTACGCTAGCCGTACATTGGATACCGCACAGCAGAACTACACAGTCACTGAGAAGGACATGCTAGCCGTAGTTTTTGCCCTAGATTAGTTTAGATCTTACATCATCGGATCTAGAGTGACCATATACACTGATCATACCGCCATCAGGTACCCCATGGCAAAGAAGGATGCCAAAGCCAGATTGACCAGATTGATCCTTCTACTCCAGGAGTTCGACATAGAGATTAAGGATAAGCCTGGAGTCAAGAATGTGGTGGCGGATCATCTCTCCCGATTAGAGAATCTTGAGGATTCTGAGCAGACTGAGCCTATATGTGAGACCTTCCCAGATGAGGCGATCCTTGCTATCGCCTCTTGATAACCGACATTTTGCGAGGGTCACAATAATATGTATATAGTGTCGCTGACGCGACCGCTCACAGAATACCATGTTGATCAGCAATTAACCCACATAAAAGAATGAATCAATAGAGTCCCAAAATTGTGAAATAACATTTATTTCTCTACCACAAAATGCATAGTGGATAAGTATGTAGAGGTTGATCCACAGAGAGCAATACAAAAATGCAGTAGCCTATGATGTGCATGTACTACAGAGTCATCCTTGTGTGAGTTCTATTTTTGTGGGTTTATATTTATTTATTTATTTACCATATATATTTATATATATTTAGATTTTTATACATTAATCCATATGTATCTACATATATATATTATTTTTTTTAATAAGGGAATATATATATAGAGAATGTAGAGAGAGGGATGATACAATATTTATAAAAATATACAAAAATAGTCAAAAATTCAGAAATAAAACCTTTTTGGTATTTTCATTATTTTCTACTATTTTTGTGATTTTTGGATATTCTTCAAAATATTTGTAGTATTTGTAAATAGCAAAATAAAGCAAAACAGTGAAATGGCTACTGGTTGGGGGTAAAATGTGAATTATAAATATCACTTAGCCACAAAATTTTTCCACATCATTTTTAAAATAAAGGGGATAAAATATAGAAACTACAGAAATTGAGTTTGCAATTTTTGAGGTTTTCTAGAATTTTTTATATTTTTTTGAAGTTTTTGGGTATTTTTGAATTTTTAAGGTTTTTCTTTTGAGATTTTTAGTGATTTTTGGACTGACACTAAAGTAAGTTAAAATAGGAAGTAGGTATTTTTTTTGGAATTTTTAGAGGTGTTTTACTATTTTTTTGGAATTTTATAAGTTAGACAGTAAATAAAATGCATGTTTTTTATTTTTAATAAATGTAAAAATGCAAGAAAATTAAAAACTAAAAATATGTCGTACAAGAGCAAGCTGACAGGAGCTTATATCCATTTTTGCAAAATTTTTCAAGTTAATATGAGGCATAAAATAAATGGACAAAGCATACAACAATTAAAGTCAGGGGCTTCTGTGAAAAAACACCAAAGTTATAACACGTGCTCTGTAATTTTAAGGGCCAAAATGAAAATATAAAACCCGTCAGGGGCCCTAGCGCAAAATACCCAGCACATGGGACTACACGTGCTCCGCACCCACAGGGACCAAAACGTAATTTCCAAAAGTCCAGGGTCTTTAATACAAATTTTCATAAAAATATTACATGGGAAATTTTATTTTATGGACTAAAGGCAAATTTACAAACATACAGGGGTGCTTATGCAATTTCGCCACCTCACGTGGGGGTACACGTGAGGTGACGTGGACTGGACCTCAGAGCAATATCATGAAAATACAGGGGGGTCCATGCAAAATTTTCACACTAAAATAAAATTCAACTTTTATTTATAGGGGTAAATAATAAATACAAAAAGGACTGGTGTAAAATAAGAAATTTACCATTTATTTAGGTGCTGACGGACGGCGATGAGGGCTTCACTTGGACACGCGTCGCACATCCAACGGCGGGTACCGGTTCGCCGATGAAGGGTTCGGATTAGATGCTCCTCGCGGATCTGACGGTCGGTGAGTATCTTCATCGGACGGCTCTTATGCGATTTGGGCCAGGCCTCCTGATCTGACGGCGCTGGAGCCCCTTGGAAGAACAGGGAGGTAGCTCGCGCACAACGAGCTTCGATCGTGAAGCTTGGGATCCTCCGGGCATCTCCCTCGCATCTGAGATGGTCTGAACGTAGCTGGAGGCCTTCCGCATCTGCTGATGGTCTCGCATGGCTCCTGGGGGTCCAAAGGGCTCGGACGAGGTCGATGAAGGTCGGACCCTCCAGGAGCCTCTTCTTGGTTCGATTCAAGCCCAGATGGGCTCCTTTCTCTGCGATACCTACACAGGAAGAACCGGGGGAACGAGGGCTATCTCCTCGACCTCTGGTTTTGAAGCTCTGCAGCAAGGTGAGGTGTGGCGGAGGAGCTCCGGCGACAAGCGGAGGTGGAGCTCCGATTCGCAAGGACAGAGGGTCCTTGGTTGATCAAGGGTGATTGATAGATGGAGAACGCGATGGGAAACGAGGTTAGAGGTGATAGGCGGTCGGATATGGTTGATATCATAGTGATGAAGTCGCCTGAGCGGAGCTCCGGCGAACTTCGATTTCTAAATTTTAAGCTACGCTAATTAACTAAACACTAAACTAATAACGGGAATGAAAAGCTAAAACTAAAACCTAACTAAAATGCAATAAAGGAGCAGCTCTTATACCTGGGGGCCACCAGGGAGCAGGACGGACGCCAGAGCTCCGCCGCGTCAAAATTTTCCCTCCTCCGGCCGATTCGAGGTGCTGGAACACTCCCCTGTCACGAGGAACCTCCCATGATCGAAATCAGGGCTTTTGGGTGGATTAAATTGGTCAAATTTGAGGAGGGGGCGAAGCTTCTTATTTATAGACATTGTCCTAGAGACTTATTGACCGGCGTTTATTGATTAATCCAATGAGTACCAAGATGATCTAAGATATCGGCGGGTATCAGTGATCATCAGAGATTATTTCTTGTGAAGAAAGTGAGCTCGATCGATGTACGAGATGACCGTAAAAAAGGGAAGAAATCTAGGGAAAAGATAGTTCAGAGACGCCAGGTCCCAGATGGGACAGTTGACCGGGCGGTCAACACGGGATGGCGCCCCATTGGTCCACCTTGGCCGCTAGAAGACAAAATAGGAAACCTTATTCTAAAATGATTTATTTGACTTAGTAAATAATTTTATTAGAATTTTCTTAAAAAATAAAAAATGTGTATTATTTCATGTAGTATTTATTTACGATTTTTATTTAATTTTTCGAAGTGTTTTATTATAGTTTTATTTTAATAATGTGTATATGCATGTATTTACATGTATTTTGTGTATTTTATTTTTATTTTATTTATTTTATTTAATTGTTTTATTGTCTTATTTTATAAATTTATTTTTGTGAGTGTGAGGGTATTTTTATTTAATTTTTATGAGTTTCTTTTCATTTTTAAATAAATAGGTATATGTATATGTAGGTATACTTATAGGTCTTTTACCTATATATTATATCTACTTTATTTATTTAATGTATTTTCTTGGTTTTTATTTTGAATTTGTATTTTTAATAGGTTATGTATAATGTTTACATTATTATAAAAATATAGATGAATAAAGAATACAATAATTAAGTCCCCTTTTATTTATGTACATACTTAACATAGGTATTTTGCCTATGTCTTGCATAAGCTTATTTTATTTTACATTTTTTTGGTTTTCTCTTAATATCAATATGTACATGTATTATGCACATTATTTACAAAATTCAAAAAATATAATTTGATAAAAATAATGGATAATGAATAAATTGAATATTTTAATCAGGCAGGCTGCACAATGGGGGTCAAAAACCCAACTTTTGCATATGGACTCCAAAAATATGAAACCAATTTTATTAAATAGTTCTTGGAATGCTATATACAATTAAAGGTGAGTTTGGGTGATTTGGAGTTTTTATTTGCAAGATATGGGCCTGTGAAGTTGAGATTTTGGCTTTTTAAGCTGTGTATAGAATGTACATTGAGTATTATTTTTACACAAACTCAATTTTGTATTTTTATTTACATTATTATCTACAACTTTTATGAACAAAGTTTCTTTAAATGAATAATTATGTACAAAATAGGTGTCAAAAAATGCATAAATAAATGCATGAATAAATGAAGTATTTATTGTACACTGGCCCTTATCTCCCCCTACTTTATTCCTTGTCGACCAATTCCATGTTGGCCTTGGTCTCGGGGTTCGGGTCATAAAATATCTGCAATATTTTATTCCTTTTTCTTTTCTTCTCTTTAATCTATAATTTTGGCATTAAAAGCCTTATTTAATGTATCATTAATACAATGACTCATGAATGCTATTATGCACAAATTGATGCTATTTTCATGCATTTGTTGGGGTTCTTGAAGCCAAAATAATAGAATAAAGGTGATGAAATGGAGATTCATCACCTCTCTCCCGTGGTACGCCGATATTGTGAACTTTCTTGTTGCTAAGACAGTTCCACATGATTGACCCAGGCAGAGACTTGAGACCTTCCTCGCGAAGGCCAAGTTCTACCACTGGGAGGATCCCATCCTTTACCATAAAGGAGGGGATAGCGACTGGCGTAGGTGCATTCCTCGGAGGAGCACCACAGCGTCCTCGCTTACTGCCACAAACTTGAGGCAGGAGGACATCACTCTGGGAGGAGAACAACACAGAAAGTGCTCCAATCCGGCCTATGGTGGCCTACCCTCTTCAAGGACTCTGATGAGTTCGTGAAGTGGTGTACTGACTGTCAGAGGATGGGCACTTGTGGATAACGTGATATGATGTCGATGCAGCCCATTCACTTTTGTGAGGTTTTTGACGCATGGGGCATCGATTTCATGGGTCCATTCCCTAAGAGTCAGGGATTCGAGTACATTCTGTTGGCCATGGAGTATGTTAGTCGTTGGGTTAAGGCCATCCCCGTCCGAACCGCAGATGCTAGGATTGTTTGCAGATTTTTGAGGAAGCATATCATTTCACGTTCGGGGGTACCTCGAGTGTTGATATCTGACGGGGGGTCTCATTTCGTCAACGACCAGGTAAAGGCCCTTGCTAGCGAGTTCGGCATAGACCATCGAGTTGCCACTCCATACCATCCTCAGACGAATGGTCTTGCCGGAAGTGTCGAACAGGGAGATCAAGAATATATTGCAGAAAGTCGTCCGCCCTGACCGAAAGGATTGGTCACAGCTTTTGGACTCGGTCTTGTGGGCATATCAGATGTCTTTCAAGACACCTTTGGGCACATCTCCCTTTCGCCTCGTTTGTGGCAAGCCGTGCCATTTACCTGTTGAGGTTGAGGCATAGGTCACTTTGGGCTGTCACTGATATACTTTTGGATCTAGATAGTGTAGGAGATCAGAGGAGGGCAGAGTTAGCAGCCTTGGAGGAGCTTCGTGATACCGCCTTCTCAAACAACCTACAGTACAAGGAGATAGTGAAGGAGTGGCATGATTCTCATATCAGCCACAGCATTTTGAGCCTGGACAGAGAGTATGGTTGTTTGATGCTAGGCTTTGTCTATTTCCAGGGAAGCTATAGAGCAAATGGAAGGACCGTATTGGTGAGAAAGGTACACGACAATGGGAGTATTGATATATCTGAGTTGTCTTCTGAGAGTACCTTTCGAGTGAACGGCCAGTGGCTCAAGCCATATCTTGATCATGAGCCCCGGTCGTTGATGTTGCCCCTATTCACTTTGGTGAGATGTGGTCTCTTGACTCACATCTATTGCATCTCACGCCTGATTATCATTGTTCTCTCGACTTGCATAGATACAGTTGTCCATATCATTCCATTCTTTAGTCCCACATCCCTTTCCTCATCTTTTGATTATGCTATACTCAGGGTGTACTTTACCCTAAGTATAGGGGGGATGTAGGACTCTCAGGGTATTCTTTTGATTCATATTTACCCCTGTTTTTGCTGCCTATACTTAGGGATATTTTACCCTAAGTATAGTGGGGGCGGTAGACCCTGTACATTCTCAACTTGGCTTTCCCTTTGTGTACATCCTACTATACTTAGGATTAGTTGATCCTAGTATAGGGGGAAAAGCCAGACCTCATGATTTTCTATTCTTTGATTCGTCTTTGTATATAGCTTCTTTTCACTTCCCTATACTAAGCACGAGTTATGACTTCTTCATCGCTCTTGACTCTGAGGACATCATTCGAGCTAAGTATAGAGGGTGTGTATATATTTCATATATACTTTAGCCACAACTCGTACTTTGTGTGAGTGTGTGAATAAATAAAATGGCTAAAACCTTAAAATCCATAAAATTAAAAATTTTCCTGTAAATAAACATTCTTTTATTTGTACATACATACCTATTGTACAAATTATTTCTATAAAAATGTTTTCAAAAACTTTTTGTGTAACTTGTGTAAATATGTGTATATCAAAATTATGTATATAGTACAATTTTTTTCAAAATGTTTTGAAAATCAAAAGTTTGCAAAAACCTTGTGTAAATTTGTGTAATATATTTTTTGGCAAAACTTACATTCATGCACACATTCATGATTTCAAAACATTTTCAAAATTTTGCATGTGTGTAAATATTGTGTAAATAGCATCTTTGTATATACTTGTATAGTTTTTCCTGGATTTGTGACATTTAAACTAGCCTGGAATTAAATTGGAAAATGGAGCTTGATTAAGATCTTAATCCACCTAATTCTAAGGAGGAACTATAGGGGCTTAGGTTAAGGCTTTTCAGGTCCATGTTGACTTAATTCTTTGAGTCCTCTAGGCTATGATCACATGTCATCTCAATGAGCCTAAGTAGAGCACTTAACAACACACACATGACTCATATAGACAATGGCTTGACTTGGACCCGTACTTTACACCGAGCTCTCTACGGATGAGGTGGTGAGGAGGCAATCTTCCTTGACTTGGGGTAGTATATGAGGGTAGTACTTCTAGGCGGAACCTCTCTTCTTCTTTTAGTGAAGGAAGTGTGTCTCAACTTGGTCTGGTTGCCATGAAGTCTAATAACAGGAGTTGTGGGTTGCAATAATGCTTCAAAAGAGGGATAGTCTACTGGCTCAAGAGGAAAAACTCCTTATGTATATATGTTGCACCTTGTAAATATGTTGTATAGATGCACTTGAAAAAAAATGCAAAAAGAAAATAAGTCCAAAAAAGTGGTGGGTCTGATAGAAAATGATAATCCCACCGGAGTATGTATATAGTGCAAATAAGCAAAGCTTGAGACTCATGTTCCATCTTATGTAGCTTGCAGCAGGGAGACTTAGCTACACTGGTTGAGCTCCCAAGGATACATGGCTACACTGGACATGGTCCATTCTCTTCTTCCCCCTCTTCTTGAGCCGGTTGAACTTGAACTTAGAAGGAAATATCCCGCTCCTCGAGGAAAGAGTGGCCAGACTAGGGTCATAGAGTTACCTTGTTGGGGAGGGTTGTCAAGTTACTACTTCTGAGGTGGAGAGCTATACCTCACATACATTGTACAAGGAAAGATTCATAGTCTTCAGGGTTTGTGTATGTAGACTTGTTCTGATCTGGATAATTGAGGAGTCTTGATTATAGATTAGTGGATCTTAGAGGCTGTTGAGTTTTAAACCTAAGTCTAAATAAGGTTCCGACACATTAATAATCCAAAGATCGGATCGAGCTCCATATTTCAATTAATGAAGGCAAGTTTAATACTCATCATTGATCCATGCATTTTCACCTCTCATTCCTTTTCTTTCTCTTATTCACTTCTTTTTCAAATAAGTGTTTGCTAAGGGACTAGCAAAGTTAAGTATAGGGGGGTGATGAATACCCATTCATCACTCTTTATTCTTTTATTTTAGCTACAAAACCTATGCAAAACACATGTAGATACTTGTAAATAGCAGTAATTATCATTCAGCATGCATTGTGTAAATATGTATTATTAGCAAGTTTTTGTGCATAAAGAAAAGAATAAAGAAATAAAAGAAAAAGAGGAAGATATTTAGAATAAATATTGAGCGACCTAATCCCAAGGGAGGGCTCAGCATCGGCCTGATCGCAAAAGAATCCAAGTAGAGAGAGATAAGGAAGCTCATGTGTGTACATATACATGTTTATAAATAAAAATATTTTCCTCTAAATAAAAATAAAAATGCATTTTTGTGAATATGTATATATTTGTAAATATAAGATTAAAATAAAAATGAGAAAAACAAAACAAAAATAAAAATAAATAAAAATACTCTTCCTCATTGTATATATGCCATGTACATAGAGAGCCACATATCTATTTATTTATCCTTATAATAAATAAGTAAAATCCCATAAAAATATGTACATATTCCATATTCCATAATATGAATAAATAAAATAAAAATAAAAAAATAAAAAGAAAATAAAAAGAAAAAAAATAAAAATAAAAATCAACATTGTATATATACCATGTACATAGATGTATATACCTATTTATTTCACCTATGTAAATAATTAATAAAAATAAAATAAAAATACCATATTATTCCAAATTTTATTTTATAAATAAATAAAATATAAAATTTGAATAAATTATATAGAAATAAATAATTAAAAATCAAAAATAAAAAAATACATATGTATATACCTGTATATAATAATAATAATATTTTGTAAATACCTAAATTATATTTCAAAAAAAAATAAAAATCACGAAAAAATAATTTAAAAATAAAGAAACATTTTTCATGTTTAACGTTTTTGAAATTCGGCCATTTATTATTATTTATTTAATTTCCAAATACTTAATAAATGGTGCGCTCCCATTGGTCCACGGGGGATGTTGACCCCCGGTCAACTCTCCCCCGCAGACCCCCTCCTTGTGGATCCGAGTGACCGACCCGATTTCTCCCCTTTTTCCCCGCTCGATCCGATCACCAATCCCTCAAACATCGAGCTCCAATCGTTCCCTATGGATCTGAGACCCTCGCCCGCATCTTTGCCTAGGGGTCCGTGCTCCACCAAGTCGGACCCGTCACCTTCTTCTCGGACCTGCAAGACTATATAGCTGAAGCTCCGCCGCAAAATTCACGCCATCTTTGGCGTTGCTTCTTCCACCCAGGACCTCCACCCGATTCCCTAGAGTGACAGCTAGCGATTGGTGTGTTGTAGAGAGGAGGAGGAGCTCTCCGCCACAGATCCGTCGTCTTCTTGTCGCCGTGCGCCGCCCAGAGCAGTGCCCGAGCCTCGGGCCTCTGACGACCCTCGAGGCGACGATCAGAGCTCAACCACAGTTGACCACATTCGTCAGGTATACCCCATTTTCCCTATCTTTCTTGAATTTTGGATTACACCTAAATCGACCCATCGCCATCTCCGATCAATTCCACCCACACCACTCATCGACTCGATCATCGGACGACACCCACATCTTCGCCATACTCCTCTTCACATTCTACGCCTTTCCATCCAACCCGGTTCGCCCCGGAACTGGGAGTCCACCCTCCTCCACCGTCACATCGCCGGAGGGTGTCGCCCCGACGCATCCACGCACCCATTTTGCCCCTCACAGGGTCGAGGCACTTTGCCCTCGACCCAGCGTGCTTGCTGTGCTATTTTTCAGGTCAAAGAAGACCCATCTGAGGGTCGAAGCATCCAGGCACAGGAGCCCAGCTCCGCCTTCGTCACCGGAGCTCCTCGGAGCTTCCCGACGTCATCGGAGGAGCTCATCACCTGCGGAGCATCGAGGCGAGTCTATTCCACATTCCAGCAGCAACAATGGAGGTCCAGCGCACCCGTGGTGCTCCAGCGAAGTTCGCCGGAGCCTTGTTCTTCCAGGATCCTCCGCAGCCGTTCGATCTTCCCCGACGCTCCTGATTAGATCAGATCCATCCATTTGAGGAGTCCCGCGACCGTTAGATCTCTCCGGGGTTTGATCCGGACCGCACGTTCACACGAAGAGGAGCCCGTGATCCCTCACCGTTAGATCATCCACTGGCTCCCACCTCGCCGTCCATCCAGGCAAAGGGTTAGCCGTGTAGCAGCCACCGTCCGATCTCCCACGTGGCTGGCCCTCAGCCGTCAGATCCGAGCCGACTTCTTCGCTGAGGCGCATCACCCCTCAGTAGTTCGATATCACACATGGCACGCCTCCAGCCCTCGGATAATAAGGGGTAATTTATACTTAGGCCCCTCATGTTTTGCATTTACTTTTTAATCTTGTAAATATTTATTTCAGTTGTTTTTATTTTTGAACAATTGCACTTAGGACCTTAATGTTTCATGTATTTGCATTTTCATCCATGTATGTGTGAGACACATACTTCATCACATGATTTTTGGTGAAATTACATTGTCTGGGCTGATGTTTTGATGTGTTACTGAATGAAATATACTTTCTGATATTTGCATCCATACCCCTGTGAACACTTTTATTCGACATGTGCTGAATTTCATGAGTATTTTGCAACTTCTTCCCTGGACTTTTAGCATGTGTTGCTAATAAGCCCTTGGAAGTGAGTTTTATTACATTTAGGTCCCTCTATGCCCAGACTACGTGCAACACGCGTGGGATCGTGGAATTTTTGCACGAGGGACCCCCAACTTTCTGAACTTGTTACTTTCCAGCCCTTAGAGATACTTTTTATTGCAAATAGGTCCCTGTGCACTATGAGTCTATTTTTTATTTAAATAAAATATCAAATCAAGTCCAAATTTCGTGAAAATTGGACATGTGGCTCCTGCCACAGTGTAAAATTTTCACTAAAAATTTGGTACATTTTTAGGCCTATTAGTATTTTTTAAAATTCAAAAATAGCCATTTTTTCCTCTGTCCAGTTTATAAAATTCTAAAAAATATAAAAACCCTTTTAAAAATTCCAAAAAAAATTAAGTTTTGTTTGTTTTTGTGTGTTTGAGTTTTTGTGCATTTTTGGCTATTTTTGGATTTATAAAAAACTTAAAAATTAAAAACCCTTAAAAACTCATAAAAATTCTAGAAAAATATAGAAAATCCAAAAATCATAAACTCTTTTTCTAAATTTTCTTAATTGTTTCTATTTTTCATAAAAATTACTCCAAGGTGTGATAGGACCATTTAATTTTTTAAATTGGTCTTTGAAGCCAGGCTGGATAGTCCCTCTCTGTTTTTACCTTCTTTTATTTTTAGAAAATTCCATAAAAAAATATAAAAATCTCAAAAATTCACCAAAAATAGTAAAAAACATATAAAACATAAAAATATTTTTGTTTGAATTTTTGGACCATTTTTTATTATTTAAATAGTTGGTTGAAGTTGCTTTGATTTGTCTTTTTATTATTTTCCTTATTATTAAAAATCCAAAAAATATAAAAATATTTAAAAACCACCAAAAAATTTTTGTTTTTATTTTCTTTTATTTCTGACTACTTCGTAGGCTGCAAGGCCAACTCGTGCTCTCTGAGTCCGACCCTGGGTGCTACACCAGGCTAATCTCATAGCCAGGGCCACTATCTTATTTTTCTTGATTTTATATCTCTGTTTGGTGGTCTGTTTCTATTTTTCTTGATTGACTAATTGATCTACGAGATTCGGGTCGCAACGACCCTAGTTCTACTTTATTCACCCGAGTCTTGGTAATTTTTCGGTCATCATGGCCCCTGCCACTATGTAAAAGTTTCACTATTTTTTGAGATATTTTTGAGTTGTTTTTACATTTTTAAAAATTAAAAGACCCTTGTTTTTGCTACTGTTTGAATTTAAAAATCAATTAAAAATATAAAAAATCATCCTAAAATTATAAAAAATTAGGTACTGTTTGTTTTAGTGTTTTCTTGCTTCAGTCCAATTTTTGCTCATTTTGGATTTAAAAAACCCCTAAAAACTATAAAACCCTAAAAACCTTATGAAACTTATTAAAATTCTAAAAAAATCCAAAAAATGAAATTTTTGTTCCTATAGCTAAGTTTTCTTTTTTAGTTTGATATAAAATTATCTCCAGATTTTTAGAGCTATTCAGATATTTTTAAATAACCTTTCAAATCTGGCTGCACATTGATTTCTGTTTTCTTTCTTCTTTCATTTTTATTACATTAAATAAATATAAAAATATGAGAAAATTACCAAAAGCACTTAAAAAATTATAAAACCTGAAAATAAATTTATTTTAATTTTCTGGCTTGATTTGTGTTGTTTAATAATTCATTGATTGTGCTCTTTTTGCCATTTCCTTATTTTCTTTATAATTTAAAAATACAAAAAAATAAAAAAACCATAAAATCCACCAAAAATCTTTATTTTATTTTATTTTCTGACTACTTCATAGGCCTATTTGACCAACCCGTGCTCCTTGTGTTCGACCCTGGTCGCTATACTAGGTTAAATAAATACCGAAGACTGCTATTCAATGTTTGATTGATTATTTGATTTTGGCAGTCTATTTTTCTTAATTGATCGATTTCCGAGATTCAGGTCGCAACGACCTGTGTTTTTATACCTCCCCCATATATTGGATTGATTATTCGGTCATCAATGCTCCAATCATTATGCAAAAATAGGGTTAGATGCATGCTATTTTGTATATTCATACTACATTTTTATTTTGACATTTTAGTTTTTTAACTATTTATTAAAGATCAAATGAGCACTTTTTTGTGCCTGTCTAAATTAGAAAATGCCAAAAAATATAAAAAAGTTTGGAAAAGTTCCCCAAAAATATATTTTTCTTATTATTATATTAAATAACTCGAGACCAAAACCCCTAAAAATAGAAAATAAAAAGGCATAAAAAATAGATTCCGGAGTTTATCATTCAGGCAAACGAATGGCAACAAAAGTTCTTCAGAGTGGCCTCTGGTGACCTACACTATTCAAAGATGCAGATGATTATGTCAAATGCTGCACTGACTGTCAGAAGATGGGCGGAACCATAGGAATGAGAGACACGATGCCTGAAATTCATTCAAATATCAGACATCTTCGATGCTTGGGGCATCGAATTTATGTGCCCATTCCCTAACAGTTAGAGTTATGAATATATTGTGCTTGTTGTCGACTATGTAAGTTGCTGGGTGGAGGCTATTCCCACCCGAACCATCGACAGTAGGACTGTTTGTCGATTTTTGAGAGATCACATTATAGCACGGTTCGGGATCCCCAAGATTTTAATATCTGACAGGGGTAGTTATTTCATAAACAGGGAGGTGAAGAAGTTGACTCAGGAATTCTGCATTGAACATCGTGTTGCTTCACCTTACCACCCGCAATCCAATGGCTTAGCTGAATGTTCAAACAGGGAGATCAAGACAATTCTACAGAAGCTTGTGCATCCGGATCGTAAGAACTGGTCTCAGCTGCTTCATTCAGTTCTTTGGGCTTATAGAACAACGTTCAAGTCACCCTTGGGAATGTCTCCCTACTACCTTGTGTATGGCAAGCCATGTCATCAGCCCGTTGAATTAATTCACAAATCTTTATGGGCCATCAACATATGTAATTTGGATTCTGAGAAAACATGGAATAATCAAAAATTGGATATGAATAGATTATTGGAATTCAGAGATTATGCATATGACAACATCCTGATGTACAAGGAGAAGGTAAAAACATGGCATGACAAGCATATCCGCCACAAGTCCTTCGACCCGGGTCAGAAGGTGTGGTTGTTCGATGCGAAATTAAAGATCTTTCCAGGCAAATAGAAGAGCAAATGGACTGGGCCATTTATGGTTAAGCATGTGTGTGACAATTGAAGTGTATTGATATCTAATTTGTCAGCTAACCTACATCCATTTGTAGTCAATGGACAGCTTCTGAAGCCTTACCTTGAACATGGTACATTCATGTCTGTCGTTGACTCTATTCAAGTAATATACATGGATGAGCCTGATATTACCAGAGCGACAGAAGAAGACAAAGTAGAGCAAAACATTTTTGAATGAATTTTCTGCTCTTCTATCTTATTCTACCGACAAGATGTCATCCCCTTCATCACTTCTACACTTAGGATGCACTTTATCCTAAGTATTGGGGGGATGTGCATCCCAATTTGTTCATGTTCCATCTTCTGATCTCTTTTCTACTTTTCTTCTTTTCCTTTTCTATTTTCTTTTTCTACCGAAAAGGTGTCGCCCTTTGTTGTTAGTCTTCCGTACATAGGGCGTACATTATCCTAAGTATGGGGGGTGTGCACCCCGAGTTTTTCTATTTTTTTGATCCTCTCCATTGTCTCCTCTTCTTGTCTATACTTAGGGATATCTTACGCTAAGTATAGGGGGAGACAGCCTGAGTATGATCTGTTCATTCCCACCCTTGACCCTCCCTGTTTGGTGTACAGTCTGTTATACTTAGGATTATTTGATCCTAAGTATGGGGGGACGGTCAGCTTCTCATTCGTTCATTGCTCTATTCCCTTATTCTTTAGATTTTCCTATACTCAGTACAAGTTATGTCTTCTCTTTTCTCTTTGATCTATGAGGACATGTCTCAAGCAAAGTATAGGGGGTCGTATATACTACGTATATACTTTAGCCATAACTCATTGAAAATAGTTTGAAAATCTTTTGAGAACTATTTGGAAAACGTTTTGTTACATGTTTTCAACATTTGTAAAAACTGTTTGATTTGAAACTTTTATTTTTCTTTGTGTGAAATAAAATGTTTGAAAAATGATTTGTAAATGGTTTTAAAATGGTTGCAAAAATATTTTGAAAAATCTATCTATATTGTTTGAAAAACCTTTGCAAAATGATTTTCAAATGTGTGAACATGTTTGCAAAATTGTTTGTAAAAAGTATTTTGGACTATTGTTTTCAAAAGTGTTTGAAAAACTTTTTTCAAATAAATTTGAGGAATATATACATCACACTAAAATTCATTATATATGTACTTATAAATCGACTACTTACTCTTGTAAATTCTTAAAATCCACTTCTTGTAAATATAAGATGCATCCCTATGTAAATATTTTGTACCTAGTTATTAGCCAATTCTTTTCAAAAATTCCCAAAATATTTGCAAAATTAAAATACCAAAAACAATTGAAAAATCTTTTTGAAAAATAAAAAAATGCATATGCATCATCTTTTCAAAAATCCATAAAACGTTCAAAATCTTTGAAAACCGCATCACAAAAATATTTTCTGCATTTTCTGCATATCATTTGCATAGCATGAGCATTTTTCGGATTGAGTTTGATAGTTGAACAAGTCTAAGTAAAATCTGAAGATTGGAGGTTGATTGGACCTTAAAATCTACCTAATAACAGAAACCTTATAGGAGCTGGAATTAAGGTACTTCAGGTCTAGTTGACTTAATTCTTTGAGGATCACGGGACTTGGTTCAATGGATTCTTGACTGCCTATGTAGAGTATTTCGGAGCACACACATGACTCTTGTTGATAATGACCTAACTTGGACACCTGCACCTTTCACTTGGCTCAACTCAGTTGGAGTGGTGAGGGGATTGGATTTGCCGGTATGAGACACACTCAAGTAAAAACATTTGTCCTCCTCTAGGGTGGGAAGTGCACCCCAATGATGAATCCAAATTTCATCATCTTTATTCTATCATTTTGGCCTCAAAAACCTTGGGAAATGCATGTAAATACCATTAATTCCCGCATCTTAGCATTCATGCATGTATATGTAAATAGTGTATAAAATACAGTTTTTAAAGACAAAATTATAGAATAAAGAAAAAAAAAGAATAAAATATTGTAAATATTTTATGACCCGAAACTCTGTGACCTAGGCATCTAGATGAATAGGCCGAAAAGGAATAAAGTAGGGGGAGATAAGGGCAACAATACCACTAAAATTACCTTTTATTTTATTCATTCCTTATTCATTTTGAGACCCATTTTGTTTTCACTTTTTATACCTCAAATAAAGAAACTTTACATGAAAGTTGTAGATAATTAAATAAAGAAAAATACAAAATTAATTTCATACAAAAATATTGTACAGATAAAAAGTTATGGTCAGAATAAAATCCCAGAATCCCAACTTCCCAGACCTGTATCTCCTTAATAGAAACTCGAAATGCATCAAACTCACCTTTAATTTTATATAATTTTAAATAAGCTATTTAGTGGCGGTGGTTTCGTATTTTGCAGAGCTATGGTTTGAAAGTTGAGTTTTGGACCCCTATTGTATACTTGTGCAGATTAAAATATTCATTTTATTATTTGTTATTATTTTCATAATTTTATATTTTTATAATTTTGTAAATATTATTTATAATAAATGTGTATGTTAAAATCATAATAAAAACTCAAAGAAAACATAAAATAAAATACTTGTATATATCACATACCTAGGTATAATACCTATACATATACCTATAGAATTACTATTTATATTTTATTAAGTATACTTACTATTTATATTTTATTAAGTATACAAAATACATCATAAAAATATAATAAAAATATATTTAAGTGTATAAGAATATTCTATAAATTTATAAAATAATAAACAAAATTAATAAAATCAAATAAATAAAAATAAAAATAAAATATTAAAATACATAGATACATGTACCTGTATAGGCCTAATGGGGAAACTCGTATTTTTATTCCTCATAAAAATAAATAAAAATCACCATAAAATTATTTATAAAATAAGTAATTTTTTTATTTTATAACCTAAAATTAATAAATTGATTTACTATTTTATTTCGAATTTTCAAATAATTTTGACCAGCATTTTCCTAGTTGGTCCACGTGGACCAACCAGAGTCGGTCGTTGGTTGACCTCGGTCAACTCCCTGACCGAGGCCTGCCAGCCTTCTGACACCCGATATTTTGCCTGATTTCTCCCCTTTTTGGAGCTCGATCCATTCTCCCTCGAGCCTCGATTCCTTCTTGGAACTTCTTCCCCGATCTTCACTGTGCCACGCCAAGCACCTAAATCTTCCAAAATCCTCATCATTCGTGTGTGGCCCTCGCTTGATGGAGACGCCATCACCAGGTACATATCGGACATGCCACCTTCGAGCTCCAGTTTGAACCCCTTGCGTGCATCTTTCTCCCCACCTATTATGCTCCAGAGATAGAGGGAGGTGACAGCTCCCCATTCCATGCTTCAGGTGGGTTGAGGAAGGGCCGAGGCAGCTCCACCATCTCCGCTGACCACCGGCGTCGAGGTACCCTTCCTATAGCTTCCGACCATCGAGGTCTTCCCTTTTCTCCCATTTTTCTTTTTGCTTTTTATTCCCCGTAGCTGTAGGCTCATTTTCCCCTTTAGATCTTTAAGTTCCGTTCGCTATCCCGCCCAATCGCACTCCATCGCTGGCATGCACCGTAGGCCGAATCTCCTCCGCTTCCATAGCCCATCTCCGATGTCCACTTCGCCTCCGCAGGGTCCAGGAAGTTTTCCCTGGACCCTCTCATCCCCATTTGCAGGTCGATAGCGCGTAACGATCCCTGGAGACCCATCTTCGTACTTCGTCGGAGGTACCTGGAGCTCGAAGCTCCGCCGCCTTCGCGCCAGCACCACCGAGCTCCTCCGATGAAGTGGAGTCCTCCAGCACATAGTGCAACCTTCCAGGAGCACCCCGACCAATTTTGAGCCGAAGCATTGCTGGAGACCCAAGATCCAGCTCGGGGAAGTTCGCCTTGCCAGCGTTCTTCCCTGTTATTCCCCTCGCCTCTCCGCCGTCCGATCCGGTCACCGCTCTAGATTGCACGACAACTGTTGGATCCTCGTGCGTCACCACCATTCAATCAAGCCTGGAGGATCTAATTGCAACCGATCATCGCCGAACCGTCATCGACCGTCCCCGAAGCGCCACGTGGATTAGTTAAGGTCGTCCGCCGTTGGATTGCCAGGCCGTGGGTATTTTGCACCTTTGACCCTGGCCATTTTGTGTTTTATTTTTATTCTTTAAACTTTCAGGCGTAGTTTAAATATTTTCGTAATATTTGTATTCAGACCCCCGTGCTTTTAATATTTGTATTTAGGTCATATCCACGTCACCTCACGTGATCCGCACACGTGGGGTAGTGGGTATTTTGCATAGGACCCCCTGGGGTTTGTTTATTTCATTCTAGTCCATGAACTTTTGATTTAAGTTGTAATATTTTGGTAAAATTGCATGTTAGCCCTATAACTTTGTAAAATTGTAAAAATACCCTTGCTAGTTCGCGTGCCCCGTGCGCGTGAGTTTGGACATTTTGCAGAGACCCCCTCTAAGTTTGGGTATTTATATTTAGTCCAGAAAATTGTGTTTAATGTTATATATTTTTGGAAAAATTGCAAGTAGGCCCTTGGACTTTTGTGCATTTACGTTATGCCCTTGCTAGTATTGAATTTTTGCGTGGATGTTTACATTTATTTCATGCATCATTTTAACACGAAAAATTACCAAAAAAATAACATAAGCTCTTGTTGCATTATACTTTAACGCCATATTTTTAGTTTGCATTTTTATTGCATTTTAATATTTATAAAAAAACAAAAACAAGCATTTTTATTACTGTTTGAATCAGAAAATACCAAAAAATATTAAAACCCCTTGAAAATTTTCCAAAAAATATATTTTGTGTATTTTAGTGTGTTTTAACGTCTGTCCAAAAACATTAAAAAATTTCAAAAGAAAACCCATAAAAATTATAAAAACCAGATATCTTCATAAAAATATTAAAAATCCCAGAAAATCCCAAAAATATAATCTTTGTCTCAAAAGTTTCCTTATTTTATTATCTTTTATTTAAAATTAATTTGGAAAATTTTTGTTACTGTTTGATATTTTGTTTTCCCATTTTAGTTTCAGCTCTTTATTTTATTCAATGTTTTCAGTATTTTTTACTTTAAAAGTACCAAAAAATTATAAAAAATATAGAAAAATCACAAAAACATTAGAAAAATATAAAAGCTCAAAAAGATTTTATTTCCTGAATTCTGTTTATTTTTACCAATTTTTCTCTATATATTATATCCCTTTCTCCTTTATTGTACATATACTTCATTATTGAAAAAAATATAAAAATATATAAAATATATAAAGAAAATAGAAAATCAGAAATTAAAAATATAAATATAAAATTATAAATTAAAAAAACAAAAAATATAAAAATTAAAAACCCACCAAAAGTAGCACTTGAAGGCATTTGATCACTTTCATATTTTTCTTTGAGCACTATTACTTTGTCTATCCTGCTTGCTCCTTGAATTCGACACTCTACACATACTTGCACCTATACACACTTATTGTAGAGTTCTAATAAATTTTAACTCCACGCCACTTTCATTGCTTGATTTTATTATTATGGATTAATTGTTGATTGGAGTCCGGATTTACCAAGGGTCGCCACAACGACTTTGTCTCCACCTTGTGTGAGGCATCTTAGACCCTCGTGATTCTCCGCTTCACCCAACCCGTCCAGTGATGAGGAATTCTAAAGACAGGAGAGTGTGCGTTGTAATAAAGCTTCAAAAGAGGGATAGTCTACTGTCTCAAGAGGAAAAACTCCCTACGTATAAGTCGTTGTAAATAGTATTTCAAAAAAAGCTCTAAAAAATGGATAGGCCGGTATAAAAATAAAATGCCTACCGGAGTGTATATATGTTGTACAGTCAATAAGCAAGCTCGAGCATCAAAGTCAAATTATGTGAGCCTGCAGCTGGATGACTTGACTACACTAGTCTTGCATCCTAGGATAGGTAGCTACACTGGCTACCGTCCATTCTTCTCTTCACCCCTCCTAGTGAGCTGGTTGCCACATGAACTTAGAAGGGAATACCCTGCTCCTCGAGGAAGGAGTTATTGTATTAGGGAATCATTGGGTAGTCGTACTAGAGAAGTCATTCTCTTTGTCATTCTAGTTGGGGAGAGCCACTATCACTTACATTGTACGAGTCAGATTCATAGTCATAAGGGTTTGCGAATGAGTTGAAGTATTCTGACCTGGCTATTGAGGAGACTTGAACAGAGTTTTGAGATTCTCGAAGGCTGTTGGATTTCAAATCTGGTTCTCATTAAGGTTCCACCTGCACTAAAATTCTAAAGGTCTGACTTAAGCTCAAAACTTTGATTATGTGAAGACAAGTTTGATAATTAAACTAAATCCAATTTTCTTCTTTTTCTTTTCTTTATTTTTCTTTTCTATACTTATTGCATAAGTGTTTGCCAGGGACTAGCAAAGGCAAGTATAGAGGGATGATGAATCTATGTTTTATCATCTTTATTCCATCATTTTGGCCTTAAAACCCTAGTAAATGTGTGTAAATATAATTAATTCATGCATGCATTCATGCATCATTGGGTAAATTGTATATAAAATACGGGTTTTAAAGCCAAAACTATAGAATAAAGAAAAGAAAAGAAAAAAGAATAAAATATTGCAAATGTTTTATGACCCGAAACCCCGAGACCTAGGCATCTCGATGATTAGGTCGATAAGGAATAAAGTAGGGGGAGATAAGGGCCAAAATACAATAAAAATCCCTTTTATTTTAATTCATTCATTATTCATTTCAGGACCTATTTTTGGTTTCACTTTTTATACCTCAAATAAAGAAATTTTGTATATGAAAGTTGTAGATAATTAAATATAGAAAAATACAAAATTAATTTCACTCAAAAATAATATACAGATAAAAAGTTTTGATCTGAATAAGATTTTAGAATCCCAACTTCCCAGACCTGCATCTCTCAAATAAAAACTCGAAATGTATCAAAATCACCTTTAATTGTATATAATTTTTAATAAGCTATTTAATGAAAGTCGTTTCGTATTTTTTGGAGCAACGATTTGAAAGTTAAGTTTTAGAACCCTATTGTATAGCTATACTGATTAAAATATTCATTTTATTTATTCTTCATTATTTTTATAATTTTTATATTTTTATAATTTTGCAAATATTATTTATAATACATGTACATATTAAATTCAGAATAAAAACACAAGGAAGATACAAAAAAATCTCTATATACAATACATAGACAATATACCTGTAAATATACCTATATTATAAATACTTCTCTTTATTTAAGTGTATAAAATACAAAAGAAAAATAAAATTAAAATATATCTAAGTTCATAAAAATAAGTTATAAATTTATAAAATAATAAACCAAAATAAATAAATCAAATATACCAAATAAAAATAAAATGTTAAAATACATAGATATATATACCTATATAACCCTTAAAAGGGAACTTGTAATTTTAAATCTTGAAAAAATAAATAAAAACCATAATAAATTAATTTATAAAAAAACAAACATTTTCATTTAATAACTAAAAATAATAAAATCGTTTCTTATTTTTAAACGAATTTACAAGACTTTTTTCCATAGAATTTTCTGGTTGGTCCACGTGGACCAACCAGAGCCTTCCCCTGGTTAACCTCGGTCAACTCTCTGACCGAGGTCTGGCTTTTGTCAGAATGTTGTTTTCCACCCGATTTCGTGATTTTTTGGAGGCCGATCCTTTCGCCCTTTTGCATCGCATCCTCTTTGACTTTTGTCCCTCGTATAATGGTCTTTCATGCCTAGTGATTTCTTCGGGGCGTGTGTCACTGAATCGTCTGGTCTCACTCGATCTTGGAGCCGGCCCGTCAACTCATTCAAAAGGGACCCCCGACTTTCCTTGTCTCCTTCATCGCTCTTCCACCTCTAGTTCCTAGACCTAACACCCCGACGTCCTTCCTGGTGACAACGAGAATAGGACGCACACCTCGGGAGGTCCAGACGGTGTTGAATCGAGGTGTATCCACTCGTCGAAGGTCTCGTCGGAGCCATCCTCCAGCGCCACCTTGGTGAGGCTTTTTCTTTCTTCTTTTACACTTTCTTCTTTTACACTTCCCTTCCATCGAATCAAACTTCGATCACAGCAAAATCTCATCATTTCGCGTCTAGCCGTGCCCCGGGTTACGCCGGCCGACGACGAACGCCTCCACACTACCTACCGCCCCTTTATTCCCATTGGTGGGTCACGACTATTTGCCCACGACCGCCTTGACTATCCTTGTAGGTACCAGGAACTAAAAAAGAGACACATGGAGGTGAATTTTGTGCGTCGCCGGAGCTTCCTGGGGTCCTTCTTGGCCTCGCCGTCGTAGGGGCACTCCAGGAGCCATCGGTCCTTTTTGCCGCCACCAGCATGTAAAGGATCCTCGCAGGAACTGATCTACACCATCAGAGGAATCCCAGGTGCATGGAGGCTCAAGCTTTGGCTGATCCATACTCGGTAAGCTCAGGTTCTTTGTGTGTTCATGCAGATAGCTCAGTACCGTCTGATCCTCCCTGATCTTCCAGAGGAGCAGCGACCGTCAGATTAGATCGGAGCTTAGCCTTTCGATCATTTTGGAGCATCTAATCTCGGTCGTCCGTTGCAAAGCGGCATCGTGCGCTGAGGTCACGCCACGTTGCATAAGTGAAGCTGATCAGACCGTCCGCTAGCAACCATCTTTGGGTATTTTACACCTCTACCTAGGCGATTTTGTGCATTTATTATTTAGTACTTACTCTTTCATATGCCGTTTAAAAACTTTTGTAGTATTTATGTTTATGCCCCTTAAGCTTTGGCTCATTGCTTTTAGTTCTGGCCACGTCACCTCACGTGACGCATCATGTGAGGTGGCGATTTTACGGCCAGGCCCTTGGGTGTTTCAATATTTTAATCAGTACTAAAACTTTAAAATCAAGTTGTAACTTTTTGGTAAACTTGCATTCATGCCCTTGCATTTGTTGGAAATTACATTTGTGCCCCTACCAAGTGCGCACGTGGTTCTCCACATGATCTTTGGCATTTTTGCATATGTAACCCTGGGTTTCTGGTGACTTATATTTGGTCAATTAAATATTCTATTCAGATATATAATTTTTGGGAATATTGCACTTTGGCTCTCACTTTTTGCTAATAAAAAACCCTCACAGTAGTGTAGTTTCTCTTTATGGTTTGCATTTATTTCATGCATCTATAAAATTTGAAAAATCACCAAAAATTATCGTAGCATCATGTTGCAATGTGCTATCACTCTATGTTTTTAGTTTGCATTTTTGTTTCATTTTATTATTTATAAAAAATCAAAAACATGCATTTTCGGCACCATTTGCATTGAAAATTACATAAAAATTATAAAAACTTTTTGAAAAATTCGAAAAAAATTTATATTTTGTATATTTAATTGGGTTTTATCTTTAGACCAAAAATCACTAAAAAATATAAAAGGAAACTCCTAAAAATTACAAAACTCCAAAAACCTTCAAAAAATAATAAAATCCAGAAAAATCATAAAAATATAATTTTTGTTTCTAAATTTTATAAATTTTATTATCTTTAAGTTAAAATTAATTTGAGGAATTTTTGTCACTGTTTACTATTTTTCATCCTCATTTTAATTTCAGCTTTTCATTTTATTCACTATTTTCAATATTTTTGACGTTAAAAATACCAAAAAAATTAACAAAATCATAGAAAAATCACAAAAAACATTAAAAAATACAAAAGGCCTAAAAATACTTTATTTTTATATTTTGACTATTTTTTTACTTATTTTTATAAATACATTATCACTCTCTTCTTATATTGTATCTATATTTTATTTTATAATTCAAAAGAAAACAAAATTAAAAAAATACAAAATATAAAAATAAAATATAAAATCAGAAATTAGAAAGCAAAGTATGTGAAAGGATATTGGGTGTGATATTTTTATCTAGTTTGCTCTACACCTAGCTTCCTGTGCTCGACCCCTACTTGCTTGCCACTCTACATTCTTAGTAGGGTATAATAAATTTTAACTCTTGCTCTTAATTACTTGATTATTTGTGTGGGTTAACTGTTGATCAACAGAAGGTTTGAGTAGTCGATTCAACGATGGTGAGCATCATTTGTCAGGACATTATTTTGCGACTCTCGTCTTCCCGTTTTTCAATCCCCCTCCTCCACCCCCAGCCTTTGATCAGAGAAGAAGAAGGCGTAGCCCCTGACCGAGGAGGATCAAGGAGGATGACCGTTCCTCGTAGTTGAATTCTCTTCGGCCATTAACGATTATGAACCTGGAGGGTGATGTGGTCGGATAGGTCTCCGTGCTTCATCGTCTTCTCCATCTCTGATTGTGGGTTTCAATTTTGGAGGTGATCCTTTTGATTTCCAATTTTACCCCTCTTACCCAAACCATGGTTTGAAAAAAACCATGGTTAAGCTCAACTCATTGACAGTCAAAGTAACGAAGGGACACAAGTGATCGAACGACAAGAAGTCAGGGGCACAACTGATATTCCTAAAAAGAGGGGTATAACTGTTATTGCAATATCTCAGAGGGGCACAACTTATAAAAACTGATATATATATATATATATATATATATGAGGATTGATCCTGTGAGAACCAAAAACTATGAGAGATGAGATGAATGATTCTGGACCACTAGATTATGTTGTCTCTCTCCTCATTGATTGCAGGAGGAGAGAGAAGAGCAGAATCTAATGGTTAAGATTCACTTCTCTCATGCTCTCACAGATTTTGACTCCCACATGACCAACCTCTCTCTCTCTCATATATATATATATATATATGAGTGATCCCGTGAGAGTAAAAACTGTGAGAGAATGAGAGCAATGATTCTAAACCACTAGATTATGTCTTCTCTATCCTGGTTGAATCTAGTGGTCCAGAATTACTGCTCTCATGCTCTCACAGGTTTTAGCTCTCGTAGGATCAACCATGTCTCTCTCTCTCCCTCTCTCTCTCTCTATATATATATATATATGGTTGTTCCTGTGAGAGCCAAAACTTATGAGAGTATGATAGCATTGATTCTGGACCACTAATTCTGTCACCTCTCTCTTATTGATTGTAAGAGGAGAGAGAATAGAAGAATCTAGTGGTCCAAATTTACTTCTTTCATGCTCTCATATTTTTTTGCTCTCACCGGATCCTCCATATATATATATATATATCCAATGAGGTGAGTCTTTCCTGAAATTCAGAAAGCCACTGCTAAATTAGTAAATTGTATACCAATTTTATCAATCTAAACTACACATTGTAAAATAATGATGGTCATATAGGTTTGTAAAATATATCATCCATATTGTAACAAACATTTTTTTCAAATATAGTGATATTTTCATAAATCTTTTGTGATATACATATTATGTTAATATTTAGTATTAAATTTATGGAGTTAGAATTTGTAAAATAAATAGAAAAAATGCCTAAATTATCCTGGCTTTCCATGCATTAGGAAAGGTCCACCTTATTGGAAGTTTCTCCTATATATATGTATAAGTATATGTATATATATAGTGTTGATCCTGTGAGAGTATAAGAGCACTGATTCTGAACTATTAGATGTTGTTTGGTTAGTGGGTTATCCAGGGGTGGATAACCTGGTTTTGTATTTGTATGTTTGGTTGGTGGGTTAAGGGTTGGGAGGATTTGTGTGATGTGATTGTATTGGAATTTGAAAAATTTGGTAGTTATTATGATATAATTATATTGAAATTTGAAAAAGTGTGTGGTTAATGTGATGTGATTGTATTGAAATTTGAAATAGTGAGTAGAAGTTGAGTATTTTATGATTTTTAGATGATATGATGGTATAATATATAATTTTTTTGATGGGAAGGAAGTGGGCCCCATTAGCGGGTTAAAAGTGGGGGTTTTGGGGGTTACCCACCCAAAGTGGTCCTAATTCACTGCTCTCCTAATTTATTTCAGGATGAGAGAGAAGAGCAGAATCTAGTAGTCCTAATTCACTGCTATCATACTCTCACAATTTTTTGCTCTCACAAGATCAACCTTATATATATATATATATAGCGAGAGAGAGAGAGAGATTAATGGGACTGCCCCTTGTCATTTTCGATGTTTTTTTTATTTTTTTTGAAAAATATAACCATGTATATTCATACCTATATCTCTCCTATATGCCATTCGAATTTCATCAGAAATAGAGACTCCTACGGCCTCCATCCAGACAGTCATTTTTTAATGGTACAAGATTTGTTAAAGCGACACTATCTCGATGGAGGTCGTAGGAGTCTCTGTTTCTAACGAAATTCGAATGGCATATAGGAGGGGTATAGGTGTGAATATACACGGTGATAGTTTTCAAAAAAAAATGAAAAATACTGAAATAGAGGGGCGGGACAACCACGTTGGGGGTAGCCCCATTAAGTCCGTATATATATATATATATATATATATAGAGAGAGAGAGAGAGAGAGAGAGAGAGATTTAATGGGGCTGCCCCCTTGGGGCAGCCAACATGGCTGCCCCGCCCCTTTATTTCGGCATTTTTTTATTTTTTTCGAAAAATATCGTCATGTATATTCATCCCTATATCGGCCTCCATCGAGATGGTGTCGATTTAAAAAATCTTGTTACCGTTAAAAAATGACTGTCTGGATGGAGGCCGTAGGAGTCTCTATTTCTGACGAAATTCGAATGACATATAGGAGGGATATATGGATGAACATGCATAACGATATTTTTTGAACAAAATAAAAAAAAACGTCGAAAATGGCATAGGGGCAGTCCCATTAGCCCCCCCCCCCTCTCTCTCTCTCTCTCTCTCTCTATATATATATATATATATATATGAGGAAAGGGGGCCTACTTTGTGAAGTATGTATCTTTAACTACTTCACATCCATTTTCAGCAAATATGTTTATTGTTTCTGAAAAATGCCATCGTGGATTTTCATAACTATATCTTTCTAATATGCCATTCAAATTTCGTTAGAAACAGAGACTCATATACCCTCCATCCGAAATATGTAATTTTAACGGTCTCAGATTTGATGTTATTTACCTGTTCCGGATGGAAGACATAAGAGTCTATGTTTTCGACGAAATTCAAATGACATATTAAAAGGATATAGATACGAAAATTATCGATGGTATTTTAAAAAAAAAATAAAAATTGGCCAACGGATCAATGACAGTTTTTCTTTGCAGAGACATTGGGAAAATAAACAATGAATATCTTCCTCTCTGAGGGAATATATATTTGTTTTTTCTTTCGAAACAATCGTGATCATGCTTCAAATAAAAAGCCTAGAAGATCCGAATATATTTGTATATATATGCGACGTTCCTCAGTTCCACCTTTTCAGCTCCATATACGATTCTCATCAATGTGATCCCAATTTCCGAACCTACTACAAAAAGAACCTGCAGTAATAGTGACCAAGCCTGACACCAAGCAATTACTACTCTTGGAATTTATATCAAAAGTTGAACAAACCAATGATGCACGAATATATGCATGGGATACCAAAGCCTTTATTCTAATTAATCCATCCATTCAGTACAATCCTCTTTTGCGGGTGGCAGCAAATTACACATCACACATGACAGCTGATGGTAACCTCTCAACTTGACCATGCCGACAACACTACAATTAAGCAGAGCTTAACACAACCTCCAACTCAGATGGAAGTTCTTATTCCAAATTATCCACACGAATCGCTTCTTGCTTCTCATGTTATTTTCAGCCAATATCTTGCTTGGCTTCCCAAGCGTGCAATTACAGTAACAACCAGAAAGGAATGAACAGAAATTATTACACATACTGAAATCAGAATACATAGAGAATTACCCAAGCAAACATTGACTTGATTAGTGGCAACTTAATTACTTGACCTCATCACATCGTGAATCTCATGCAAAGAGCTTCTCCCTAAGCATGATCTCAAGATGGTGGCAGGCCTGATTAAAACTTGTAGAGATCGATTTAGAACACTGCGTTGGGGCAGCAATCAAGGGAGAGATCCATGAGGTCCTCTACATGGGCAGTGGTCTCCTCCAGGAGCCACTTCTCAATGAAGGAAAAAGGTGGCTGCACGCCGTGATCTGATCTCTTGCTGTTCTCATCGAGTTGCCGAAAGTCCGGTCGCTGGGCAGAATCGGATGATTTGTCCCATGGGATACCAAGGAGCATGTCGAGATCACCAGCGTGCGGTGGGAGCCCATCAAACGGTTCCTCCTCTTGGATGTAGCCTTTTGAATAATAACTATAACTTGTGCTATGGTTGCTGTTCTTGTTCTCCTCCTGCACTTGCTTCAGAGAGGGGTAGGAGGACGGAGGCCTCGCCCAATTCTGAAGCAGCCGTGATATGTTCTCGGTGCTCGATGCGTAGGAGCAAGAGTTCTGACAGAAGACCGGAGCGTCAGGTTCGGTGGTGGAGGCCGGCATGGTCATGGTTACCGATGTTGGGGGGCTCGGGATATCGTCCGAGGGCCTGGTTGTTTCGCAGGGGTTGTACTGGAACTTCTTGACCTTCTTCTTGAGGTGGGTGTTCCAGTAGTTCTTGATATCGTTGTCAGTTCTCTGAGGGAGGTAGGAAGCTATGGCTGCCCACCTGATCATACCAAATGAAGATCAATCTACAATTCTACATATATACAATCGTCGAGACTCGTACAAATCAACTTAATTTCTCTCTTAATTACTTGGGCAGAAAATAGACAGGGAGATTAATGCAGAGTTTGTTCGCACATGAATTTTGGTTTCGTGGTATTTCTAAATGGATCCATAGTTTCGCAAGTTGGGGAATGGAAACAAGTGGGTTGGCATGAAAAATTACCTGTTACCCATCAGGGCCTGGAGCTGGATGATCAAGCCTTCTTCCTGAGGGGTGAAGTTCCCACGCTTGATCCCGGGGCGGAGGTAGTTGGTCCATCTCAGACGGCAGCTCTTGCTGCATCTCATCAGACCTGCAAAAGTCCATGCAGACATATCATAGGATCACAGGAGAGCACGAGAACAAGTGATTTCTTTTCATATGCGGTGATGTACTAATAATTACCTGTGTTGGTGGGAACAGCTCTCCAGTTTCCAGGGCCATTCTCCTGGATGTAGGAAACCAAGATGATGTCCTCCTCCGGTGTCCATGGACCCTTTTTGATTCCGATCTTGTCACAGCATGGAGGTCTGCCCATTGCAGTCTGATATGTTGGCCTTTTTGATATCTCCAAAGGTTTTGCCCTCTTCTCTATCCCTATCTCTATTTCTCTGTGTGCGTGAATGGTGATATTTGGGTGTTAGTTCTGGCCTTCTGAGCAAAGTTTTCTTCCTGTGTGTCCACCCAACAAGTGTCTCAGTGTGATCATGTGATTGTATATATAGAAGGCGACTTGAAGGAAGGAGACCCTTTCTACCTGGCTGTCATCTGCCTCGCTGACCTTATTTCCCTCCCTTTTTGTCTCTCTCTCTCTTTCTTCCCATGCAACCTTTTTCCCTTTTCTCTCCCCAGTCTTAAATACGCATTACCATAAAGGACGTACTCACTGGTGGTGATGATGCAAATACAAGGGCGCGGATTAATTTGGGCATGCCGTTTGGATCTCTGGAATTAAACGTGTTTTCTTTGATGTAATGGTGTGCAAATTTCTACAAAGAAGGGAGTAAATTAATTTTGTAGTTCGGGCATGTTGTGAATCACTGAAAAGGAATACACACAAACTATCAATCATGCAAGCACGAAAATATACGGATTTAAAAGGTTCATTCATAACTAGTCTACATCCTTGGTGGCGGCAATCAATTTCACTATGAAGAGAAACAAGAAAAGTAAATAGGACGAGAGCCCTAACTCTATGAATTTTATATAATACTCCGGTACAAAACGGATCTCAAAGTCAGACGGATTCGAATCTCCATATATAAAATTTGGAATGGGGGCGCTACCATACCTTACCAGTGAGACCCCGGGGGCAGATGGTTAGGATTTCTTGCACCAAATAATTGATCTTACTTCTACATTTAGCTTCTGAAATCCTCATCCATCATTTAACTTGGGAAACATTTGTTCTTACTGCTACAACAGCTATAACTAAAATTTCTCTTCCAACTGTTGGGAGTTGTATCTTAAATACTGGATGTCATACTTTGCAACTAAGTTATAGTTAGTTTCCTGAATCTGTCGAGGATTAATCACCACATGGTGGGTGTAATTTGCTGCTACCTTTTTTCCTTCTTAAAGATATTTCATATGGTTTGGATCTCTCTAATAACATTCTTTTATGTTTCCTGTGTTAGATCTACTGGCACTGAATGCGCACATGAAGTTCCGTAGGACATATAAACAGCTTCTCTTCCTTTTGACAACAAGATTCACTCAGGAAGCATATAAATAGATAAAAAGACATTGGATTGGGAAAAACATTTGCGCAGGTGGTTGACATTCAGTTATTTTGTTATCATTCTGGAAAATCAACTGAAAGGAGTGCGCATTAACACGATAAACTACTCTTGTTATTTCCCACCAAATAGTTTCAAGTCTAAAACATGTCCTGAATACACTGCTGAAAAGATGAGGTCGTCTTTTATCCTCTACCAAGGTATGAATGCAAGTCGATCTGTCAGTACCTAAATCGAGAATTTGGTAGGATTTAACCTCTAGGGTACTTTTCGTTATTTTAAAAAGGACATATTAATGCCGGTAGTTTATTTTGGATGACTTTGAGTCTTCGACATCAAATATACTCCTTTTCTTAGGCACTAAAACGGGTTTTCCAAGCAGCACAAAATATTAAAATGGCTCGATCATGACTTTTGGTGAAATTCTAATACATGTCGAATTCCATGGTAAGATTCTTGTGCACACTGCACACGAAGTCTTCCTGTAAGTAAAAATAGGACTATATCAATATGCATGGCTTGGAAATTTCAGACAGAAGAAATTATTATGTCCATGGATTTAATTATTGTAACTCATTAATTCAACTTTGTAATTATCGATCCATCACGAGTATTTATTCAATTGCGATCTCGTCGTATTCATCAACTGTCTGAAATCTGAATAAGATTTGAATAAAAGGCAAGCTAAACGTTCTCCTGGAGTCGTAACACAATAGCAGTAGATCTTATCATCCTGTTGTGATAGATCTGATTGACGTCTTTGTGTTTGTTATACTTTTGTGAGTGTTTTTCAAAAGCCAGTATAGAGGCAAGATCGAAAAATATATAAGAAAAATTCCCAGGGAAAATAATTATCCAACTATATATATAAAAATGTCTGTGATCCAGGTGAAGCTAATTCGGAATGTTGCAGTCATCTGAAATTGACGTTGCAGTTTCCTCACTTGGTCCAATCAAATCGGTCGATTAACAGAAAAAAACTAGCTGATAGTTATTGGATCTGAATACAGATGGGTAAAATTTCTGAATTACTAGACATTGGTTTCAATATCATGGTTGGACTGTACGTGGAAGTAATTAAATGGGGCACCCACCAGTTCATTAAGCTTATTATATAAATTGTTGTGTTTGTGGGTGCTTGTTCGTATCTCTTCTCGACACCTATCAATTCATGATGTTTGGTTGCAGTCAGTGTCTCTCCATATATACTCATATGTGGAAAAATATATTTGTATTTTCTACAATTTCATTTAGATCTGGGTCGACACACGATTGAGGTGTACTTTTCTCTGAGTTTTATGACGTTCTAATGCCGTGTTCTTAGATCTAACGGGCTTCGTTAACCTAACCTCCAGCAGAATATTACGGCAACTAACGAAACACGAAACAGCAGCTCAAAATGGCACGTGCGACGTATTCTAGCAAATGCACACTATGTGATATTCTCGGGAACAAAGTCAATAATTAGGGCCCTTGCTTCAAACTGTTACATTGGCAGAGCCTATCCATCAAAAGGATGGCACCTTAATCCATTCTTGTTATGGTATCTCGTCTCGCGGAATGGGGAAGTTCCTCCCTTCATGGACACTTTTATTTTTATACGCGAAAGGTACCTCGTGGTCCATACGTTATACCCTTTAAGGAATACCTGCAGTATACATTACAATGACTGGTTGGTAGCCAGTGTTATTTGAGGAATATCACCATAGAGCCCATCGAAAGATCTACATATCATATGAACGCTTCGACGCTTCGTCAACAAGAAAACAATATATTATTGTGAACTGCTCCTTTTTTCATTCCTTTACCATAAATAGATTCTACACTAAATGGAATCAATGAATGCGATGATAACTGTTGCCATAACATTAGTAACTATCCCCCTTTTTAGCTATGGAAAAAGTGTTGTAAACAGAATTACCACCAAAGTGTTTATCTCGTATATATTCGGATTATCAGGCTCACAGAATACAACTGGAATGCATCATCGGTAAGATTTTTAAGGATTCCGATATTCTGAAAGAAGACATCATTAAAAACGGTAGTAACCTAATTGCATAGCAATCTTTCATTTATCCTAAAGATAGAATATCAATATTTAGGATCAAGTTTTCTTTTATGATCTAAGAATAATCTTTAGTGAGACAGTGATAGAATGACTGATCTGAGGTACCTAATGTCCAGTCTTGGAGGGCCAGCAATGTCCGACAAGTTGGAGCCGACAATTGTTATATCAGCCGCTCTCACGACACTCGTTACCCGAACCAATCGATCCAATCAACTCAACCCACACCAGGAGAGCTATATAGTGGACAAGCAATAAAGTGTCGAACTCAGGAGAGCTAATTGGTATATAGATGAATAATTCGTAAATATTGCTAACTAATAATAATAATTTCTGTACTTTTAGCCATTTTCAGATTTTATGTTCGTTATAATTATATTTAATTTTTATGAATTTCTAGTTGTTTTATTTTTTATATTTTAAAAATTTTAATTATAGTTTCTTTTATTTTACATATTTTTAATTTCTTTTAATTTTTAAAATATAATATATATTTATAAATAATAACTATAATATATAATGTATAAGTAATATAAGTTATATATAATATATATAGGGTTTTATATTTTTTAATAGCATAATATACTCAAAATAAAAAAACAATTTAGTTTTGTGTTTTTAATTTTTTTCTCTTTATCTTGGCATTTTTATAGATTTTTTGGCTAATTTTTATATATTTTTAAAGTATTAAAATGTATAAAATAATGAATATTTTAAATATCTTAAATAATGAAATAGTTTTAGATTTAATAAATATAAATACGTCGAAAATTATTCTAAAATTATTTTTAATATATAGTATATAAAATATAGATATTCAGAGACATAAAAATATATTTTAGATTTCTATTTTTTACATTTTTAGTTATTTTTCCATATAATATAGATAATAGCACAATATAGATAATATATTTTTCGGTAATTTTGGAGGTGTTTTATAATTTTTATGGGTTTTAGTAATTAGATAAGGAATAAAAACATCTTTATGTATTTTTAATAAATAAGAACATCAATTAAAATGAGATACGAAAATATTTGTCATGAGGCACAATAGCATGCACATAAATTAATTTCCCTACAACTTTTAGAGAAATAAAAAATTATAAAGACAAATATACAAAAAATAAATGTTACAGTTTACAGGGACTTGTTTGCAATTTAAACAAACTATACTTGCATTTAATAACACTACAAAGAAGTACATGGATAAACATACAAAATAACTAGCGAACAAATATATTACACACCTAATATGGGCATAAATGCAAATAAAATAAACTCATGGACCACTGATACAATTTTTACAAAAATATTACATGTATTATCAAAATATTAGACTAAATATAAATAAAGAAACCAGGAGGGGCCTGAATGAAAAAATTACTTGGCGCTACATGTGGGGAGCCACGTGAGGTGACATGGTAGTTGACCTAAATATAATATCAATGAATTTTTGGTCTAGTTGCAATTATTACAAATTTATTTATATTATAGGTAATATTTAATATACTAAACTAATATATAAAAAGTTGGAAGGGGTTGTATGCAATTACACCTCTCCTACGCACTCACGGACGACGGAATGGACTTCACTTACGCGATGAATGATCGTGATTAGTTGATACCACTTTGATGATAAATGATTGTGATCGGGTCCTTCACACGATCTATTGGTGGATTCTTGGCTCCATCCAATGACAATTGCACATTCTTGAGGAGATGCAAGATCAAACGATGTTAGCTTCATTTCCAAGAAATAGGGAAGAACACAGAGTGTCTTCCCCTGATCAATCGGTTCTGGTGATCCAAATCTCTTGTCGTACTGTTGAAATTCTTATAATATTCCTACAGTCAATCCATAGAGAGAGATGCCCTCGAGAAGGTCTAGAACCCGATGATGGAGTCTTGGATATTCACGACAAAGTGCTTCACCATGAAGTGTCACTCTGGATGCAACTCGCCTCAGATGAGGCTCTAAGCTCCCAGGACCTATAGGGTCGGCTCACATACAAAGAAATGAAAGGTCCGGCCTTTATTTGGAGGAAATGGTGAAGGGCGAGGCAGAGCGGAGAGGTCTCGCTAAAGGTGGAGGAGGGGACCTCAATCTACATATATGTAGTGGATCTGGGTAAATGGAAGTAGTCTGGAGGTGTAGAAATGAAAGGGGAAGAAGATGGTGATGGTCGATGGTCGGAAGAAGGCGTGTAGCTCAATGGACAGTGGTTGGAGTTCTATGCTCCGCCGTACTTAAATATATGGATCTACTCTAGGAATTGCAGTAAAAGCATGAAATAAAGTTTATAAATAAAAACATGAATGAAAATATACATTAGAAATGTGATAAAATAGCTCATACCTTGATGTTACACCAAGGAGCAGAGAACCACATTATGGTAGAGCTCCGATGATAGTGGATTGCCTCTTCGTCAGAGCTCCGATTTTAACATGATTTATTAATCAATATATACAAAAAAAATTAATATATGTGCATTAATTTTTAAATTATCCATATTACTGAAAATACGCAAGTACGAGTTATGGCTAAAATATAAACATAGTATATATTTACACCCCTCACTTTGCTTGAGATATGTCCTCATAGATCGAAGAGAAAAGGAAGACATGTTTTCTATTAATAAAACATGTCGAAGAGGGTTAGGAAAGGAAGAGTGACTGGGTCTCTGGGTTAGGGTTTGGAAAGGAAGAGTGATTGGGTCTCCTATCAGTTTCCAAGAAAAGGAAGATATGAAGAAAATGGTCCATGGGCATAAATATGGGGATGCATGGCATAGGTGAAGGTGGGGACTTGTCGGAGTGAGGTGATCGATGTGGTGTGAATTAATTCGCAGAAAAAAAAGACAAAAACGAGATTGAATCTTAATTGAGATTGAAGTTGACTTGCGAGCAGAGAATATGTTTTGGTCAAAGTGGCTGAGACCACTTCGGTCTTTACTCTACGTGGGCAACCTCCCCAAGCAGCTTAAACAGCGGTGGAGCTGTATTGGCATGGTTTGAAAAACCATGGGTCTACACCGAGGCATATAGGTGTCTTTGCCACATCCATCCTTCACTCATATTTTGCAAGTGGAAGGAGAGGGCTCGTTCTAGCCCGTGATATGGAGAACAAAGTGGAAGAGGTGATGTGGAGTGGGTTTTGTAAGGCGGTCTGATGAATACCCATTCATCACTCTTTATTCTTTTATTTTAGCTACAAAACCTTTGCCAAACACCTGTAGATATATGTAAATATTAATGATTAGCAAATTGCATGCATTGTGTAAAAATAAATAATTAGCATGTTTTTGTGCATAAATAAAAGAATAAAGAAATCAAAGAAAAAGAGAGAGATATTTAGAATAAATATTGAGCGATCTAATCCCAAGGGAGGGCTCAGCATGGGCCTGACCGCATAAAAACCCAAGTAGAGAGGGATAAGGAAGCTCACATGTGTATATATATGTAAATAAATAAAGAAAAATATTTTCCTCTAAATAAAAATAAAAATGGGTTTGTGTTTATTTGTACATATTTGTAAATATTAAATCAAAATAAAAATGGAAAAATTAAAAAGAAAATAAAAATACCCTTCCTTGTGTATATTCATCATGTACATAAGACCACATATTTATTTATTTCTCCTTATAAATAAACAAATAAAATTCCAGAAAAATCTGTATATATTCATAATCCATAATGTAAATAAATAAAATAAAAATTACAAAGATAAAATTAAAATAAAAAGGAATAAAAATAAAATCAATTTCCTTCATTGTATACATACCATATATGTATATAAATAAACCTATTTATTTACTCCTTGTAAATAAATAATAAAAATAAAATAAAAATATACTTTTATTCAAATTTTATCCTATAAATAAATAAAGGGATTTTTACCTGGCAGACCCTAGAAACTTTTTAAATTACTTATACGACCTTTTGCACAACGTAATTACCCTGTCGACCTTATATATTACCTCAAGAACCTTCATGTGCTTCAAACAGATTACCCGGAGGGTTCATGGGATAAGAGTGGGCCAATTTACGAGGTCGAGGGGGGAAATAGGTTGTTTCAAAGGTCGTGGAGGCAATTGGCATAGTTTCTAGCGTCTGCCGGGTAAAAATCCCATAAATAAAATATAAAACTGGAATAAAAATGTACAAAAATAAATAATTAAAAATCAAAAATAAAAAATATATATAGTGTATATACCTATTTATTATACTATAGTGTACATACCTTATTTTTATTTCAAAAAAATAAATAAAATTCACCAAAAATTAATTTAAAATAAAAGAAACATTTTTTATGTTTTGAGTTTTTCGAAATTCGACCTATTTCTATTTATTATTGAATTTCCAAATAAATATTAATTGGCGGGCTCTGATTGGTCCACGGGGGATGTTGACCCTCGGTCAACTCTCCCCTCAGGACCACCAGAGCCGGGTTCGACTCGCCCGACCCGACGTCTTCCATTTTTCCCCCGTTCGACCTGATCGCCAAACACCCAAACCCCGGGCTCCGATTGACCCTCGTTCATCCTTGATCCACGCCCGGGGTAGGTTATCGGGGTCCGTGCTCCGAGTTTCTCGCCCGATCACAATCTAGCCGGACCCCTAATCATATAAATAATTTGCTCCGCCGCATGATTCACTCATCTTTGGCAACGCATTTTCCATCCCAGGACCTCCATTGCCTTCGCCTGAGTGACAGCGAACTGAGGGTGGTGTTACAGTGAGGAGGGAGTGCTCAGCCATCGATCCGGCCGCTCTTCGCCACTGTGCGCCGTCCCTGGAGTGGTGCTCGAGCCTCGGGCATCGACGGCCCTCGAGGCAAGGACCTAGAACTTCAGCAGCTCAAACACAGTCGACCTCGACCATCTGGTAAGCCTATTTCGTTCTATCTTTAGCTAATTTTCATTTACGCCCAAATCAGCCATCTGCCGATGACCACCGATTCCGACCACATCCGTCCATATCTCGACCATCGGACTCGACCTTCACCTTCGCCCTTCTCACCCGCACGTTCTCCGCCGCTTCATTCAACCCAGTTCGCCACGGAACTGGGAGTCGAGCTCCTTCGCTGTCGCATCGTCGGAGCTCCTTCGTTTCGACGCATCGACCACCCACCTCGCTTCTAACCAGGTCGAGGCATTTTGCCCTCGACCCAGGAGTCCTTCTGTGCCACTTTGCAGGTCTGAGGAGGTCCATCTGAGGTCCTCCACGTTCAGCACAGGAGCCGTCGCTCCGCCTTCATCGCTGGAGCTCTCTGGAGCCTTCCAGCGTCATCGGACGAGCCTGACCGACGCGGGAGGCCTTGGCGATCATTTCCCACCTATCAGCAGCCCGCGAGGAGGTCCAGCGTGCTCAGATTCCTCCGGCAAAGCTCGCCGGCGAGGAGTTCCTCCAGGACCCTCCTCCGCCGTCCGTTCACCCCCGGAGTTCTAGATCTGTCGTGGACCGTTCGATCAAGGCGAATAAGAGGTCAGCAGCAGGCCACCGTCGATCTGACACGTGTCCTCTTCTCCGCCCTCCATCCAGCGAGGGTAGCGTCGACGTCATCAGCCGTCTGATCAGCCACGTGGCGCCATCCCAGCCCATCTGCGAATAAAGGGTAATTTACCCTTAGGCCCTTAGCCCTTTTGTTTTTATTAAATAGTACTGTAAATATTTTCGTAGTTTATTTTAGTTTGGTAAAATTGCATACAGGACCTGTTAGTTTACATTTATCGCATTTTTACCCCTGTGTGTTGTGGACACGTGCATTGACACGTGATTTTGTGGTGAAATTGCATGTATGAGCCTGTAGATTCTGTTGGTTCATGAATGAAATATCTTTATAGTTATTTGCACATATACCCCTGTGAGTGTTTTAATTGGACATGTGCCGAATTTCTTGGGTTAATTGCAAATAGTTCCTGGGCTTTTAGCACATGTTGCTAATAAGTCCTCGGAACTATTTTATTTGCAGATAGGTCCCTGAGTGCCTAGGACACGTGCTCCGCACGTGAGATCTTGGAATTTTTGCACCTGGACTCCCTAAGCTTCCATTTTTGTTACTTTTAGGCCCCCGGAAGGTATTTTTATTACATCATGTCCATGTGCACTGTGGTCTCTTGGTTGTTTTATATAAAATATCAAATCTCATCCAAATTAAGTGAAAATTTGACACGTGGCTCCTGCTACTGCCTACTGTGCAGGATTTTCACTAGTTTTTGGGAAATTTTTGGAGCCTTTTTATTATTTTTAAAAATTCAAAAACACCCCTTTTTCTGTCTGTCCAGATATGAAAATCACAAAAAATATTAAAACTTTCTCAAAAATTCTAAAAAAAATCAGAATTTGTTTGTTTTAGTGTGCTTGATTTTCTGACCAATTTTGGTCATTTTTGGATTTATATAAAATATTAAAATTGAAAAACTTTGAAAATCTCATAAAAATTTTAATAATTAATAGAAAATTCCAAAAATAATAAACTCAGTATCTGATTTTTCCTTGTTGTTTATATTTTTCAAAAAAATTACCTCCAAGCTTTGATAGGGCCATTATATATTTTATTTTGGCCCTCCAAGCCTGATTGGACATCCCTCTTCTATTTTTGCCTTATTTCATTTTTAGAAAATCCTATAAAAATCAGAAAATTGTCAAAAATTCACTAAAAATAGTAAAAATTATAAAAATTATAAAAACATTTTTATTAGAATTTTTGAAGCATTTTAGAGTAGTTAAATAATTGTTGAAAGTTGCTTGTTTTATTGTTTTCTTATTTTTCTTTATAATTAAAAATTCCAAAAAAATATAAAAATCCCACCAAAAATCATTTGTTTTTATTTTTCCTTATTTTTGACTACTTCGTAGGCTGCAAGGCCATCACGTGCTCCCTGAGTCCGACCCTGGTCGCTATACCAGGCTAATCTCATAGCGAGACCGCTAGTTTGAGTTTTCATCGATTTTTATCCTTCATTGGTGGTTTGAATTTTTCTTGATTGAGCTCTGAGTCCCGAGTGACTGAGGTCACAACGATCGCATTGATTTATCTACCTTAGCCGTGGATTTCGGCTCATCAGAATGACGCCGTTGCCGGGGAGCACGACTTAGTAGTCGTTTTTATTTTTGTTTTATTTTTGTTTTTATTTTCATGGCTTTCCGCGGCTTCTTCTGAGTCCGCAGCTTTTTGCGACTTTTTATTTCTCTTTTATTTCTGTTTTATTTTATTTTATTTTTATTTTCTTTTATTTTTGTTTTTGTTTGTTTTGCTTGTTTATTTTATTTCCATGTTTGCATATATATACTCTATTTCCTTTTCTTAGCTTTATTTGCTTTATTGAGGCTTGACACACTCTTTTGTTTTCTTACGAGGGGCCCGAGGGACCGAGGCGGCTACTTTCGAGGAGCCGGCGCAACCGCGGCTTTTGGAGGTGGCTCCCTTCTGCACGGAGCCGCAGGAGAGCGCAAGGAAGCAACTGAGTGTAGGAGGAGTAGATTAGAGTAGATTAGATTTATTTTGAGCATCATTTGGATAATTGTAATAATACAGGATAGCAGGACTCTCTTTCAGACTTAGACACTTTCGGGGTCTGTTTCGCCGAGCACCGCTGTGCTCGGGGGACCCCGCGACTTTTTCGATTTTTACGCGGCTTTTTCGCGGCTTTTTTTTCTTTACTGCTTATTCGGTTTCTCGGGATTTTCGAGTCCCTCGCCTTAGGATTTTCTGCTTGACTGTGATGTAATAATTAGGATCCAAGCACCCTAATATATCTGCCTGTGCCTATAGTTCGGTAATTGGACCTATAATAAAAAGATTAATAAAATAGTCGATTACTACCTTCGAGCCTACGTGCCGCAGCCCACCCTGCCTAGCGTTGTTCCTGAACCCGATTTGTCGGGAGGAGGAGGGGTGGACCGAGATCGGACTTCTGGATTGGAGGCTGGTGGTCGACTAGCCGTTCTTTCGAGTAGAATTGCTGTTTAGGGACTCAGTTTTCCGCCTGCACCATTTAGGTAGTTTATTTTCAGTCTTTAAATTCTGCACGGATCATTTTGCATGTAGACTGCTGGAGTCAGGTACGCATTTCTTACTCTGCATGCATCATTGATTTCATCGCGCATCGGCTTTTTCGACTTCTCCCCCCTGATTTTTGGACTTAATAACCAGGAGAACCGAAAAATTCATTAGGCGTTTGTTTGATTATTGAAAAATACCTAAAAAGAGAAATCATAAAATTGGGACTGCTGTTTAACCCAAAAATCGGTGATCTTAAGTTCCACACAAGGCGGGAACTCAGTCGCTGAATCGACCACACGAAATCCGGATTAAAACAACAATTAACCCACGACAGATAAATCAAGCAATGAATGTAAATGTGCGGAGTTAAAATTTATTATAACTCTACAACAAGATGTGTATAGTGAAAGTATGTGTAGAGGTCGAACACAGGGAGCAGACAGGTAGAACGGGGTACTAAGGTACCAAAAATGTGTGTATGTGATCAAATGCCTATTAAGCTATTTTTTTGTGGGTTTTTAATTTTATATTTTTTTATTTAATTTTTAATTTTATATTTTTGTATTTTGATTTTTAATTTACTGATTTTATATTTTCCTTTTATATTTTATATTTTTATATTTTCTTTTTCAATATTGGAAATTAAAGACAATGTAATAAAAGGGAAACTAAAGTATTTATAAAATGGATAAAAATACTCAAAAATAAGGAAATAAAGTCTTTTTGGTCTTTTTATACTTTTTTACTGTTTTTGTGATTTTTGGGTAATTTTTAGAATGTTTTTGGTATTTTTAATTATCAAAATAAAGAAAACTGTGAATAAAATGCAAGGCTGAAACTTAAAATGGAGAAATAAAATAGAAAACAGTAGCAAAAATACTCCACTTTAATTTTCACTTAAAGATAATAAAACAAAGAAAATTCAGGAAAAGAAAACACTATTTTTGGAGTTTTTATGAATTTTATAAATTTTTATGAAGGTTTTTAGAGTTTTGCAATTTTTGGAGTTTGGTTTTATATTTTTTAATGATTTTTGGCTGGGAATTAAAACTAACTAAAAGACACAAAATATATTTTTTTGGGATTTTTCTGAGGTGTTTTTATATTTTTTTAGTGATTTTCTAATGCAAACAGTGCTGAAAATGGCTATTTTTGAATTTTTATAAATAATAAAATGCAATAATTACGAAAAATAAAAATATGTTGATGAACTACTATGCAACAGAGACTTAAGTTAATTTTTGTAGATTTTTTTGGATTTTACAGATGCAGGCATAAAATGCAAGAAACAAAGAGAAAATGCATGTTCGCAGGGGCGTTTTTGTAATAGTCAGAAAATACGATGGCCTCCTTGCAATAATTCCAGAAATTATATATGCGAAATGAAATTGCTGGACTTAAGACAAATGACAAAATGCCCGAAGGGCTATCCAACAAAATTACCAAGGGCACGTGCAAGAGCACGCGCACTGGTAAGGTTATAATTGCAATAAACAAACTGATCTGGGCTCAGATGCAATTGTTACCAAAATTTTTGCACTGCACGAGAATGTTTTAGAATTAAAAGTAAATAAATAAACGTCCGGGGGTTGCTACAAAATTCACCAAGGCCACGTGCGACGCACGCGGCTTGGCGAGGGCAAAACTGCAATGATATTAAAGTTTGGGGGCCAATTCGCAAATAGCACAAAAAACTATAACAGCAGGCGAAAGTTTAGTAACCAGTAAGCAATTAACAAAACGAGCTGGGTGGGCGCGCAAAATACCCAGCAGGGGGCGCATCCGACGGTGATGCGGCTTCCACTTAAACACGTGTCAAGCCGTGGAGACACGATACCCCTTCAGCTCCAGCGGCTAGGATTAGATGGTGGAATTGCGATCAGCAGCTGGAGGAATCTTCATCCAACGGTGCCTGTACTCCTGCAGGATGCGCGAGATCGGACGGATCGCGAGGTGCCGGGAAGAACGGCTGGAGAACTCGCCGTTGGCGAGTTTCAAAGAGGCGCGACACGCTCCTCCAGCCTCCTCGCGGCCTTCCAATCGCACGTGCAAGCTCCTGCGGCCCCGATGAACAGTCCAGGGGCGCCAAATGAGCCCGGGGAGCGGCTGGGCGAGATCTCCAAGCTGCGGGCTGCTCCAGCCACCTGGGCGTGGTTGCGTGACGCGCCTGACCTCAGGAGAGGACCTTCAGATCCTGCAAAGATATATAAAAACGCGACAGCGCAAGGAGCATAGATCTGACGTTTAATGGCGATAAATAGATGGATGACGGTGCGTTTGGAGTGGCCGGAGCTCCAAGAGCTTCGGCGAGGTGTCGATCAGGTGGCTGGATGGATAATAGGCGAAACTAGGTATGGGATGTGTACCTACAGCTACTGCAAGGTTAAAGTTGCAAGAAAATACAAGGGAAAACAACCTCGAGGGCTATGGAGCCCAAGGTATGAACCTCACGGCCGTTGGCCGGAGATGGGTGGTGGAGCGCCGCCTCGGCCGCTCAACCTCGCCTCTAGGCGGCTGGAGGACCTCCTGTCACCAGGCCCAATCCGGAGCACGCCCAAGAGATGGAAGAAGAGTGGTCAAAGAGGGTTCAAAGAGGAATGGGGGGAAATGAGGTTGGTTTTGAACTTGGCCGAGGGGCGGTCTTCGAGGACGCGTATCTTGCGAATCGCAACTCCATTCCCCGAGGTAAAGGCTAGGCGTGATAGCTGGATGGTAGGACTACAAATCTCGTGAAGAGTTCGACCCCATTCGATGAAAGGAGCGCTCTCCAAAAATCGTCAAAAACGAGAGAAAAATCAGTTCTGACAACAACAGGCAATGGGTCAGAGAGTTGACCGAGGTCAACTCTCTAGCCCTCCTGGTTGGTCCACGTGGACCAACCAGGAAAAAGCCTGGAAAAAATGATTCTAAAATCATTTAAAAATAGTAAACGATTTTATTAATTTATGATTATAAAATAAAAATTGTTTATTATTTTATGAATTAATTTATGGTGATTTTTATTTATTTTTATGGAGTATATTTTTACAAGTTTGCATTTATACCCTTATAGGTATCTATATCTATGTATTTAAGTATTCTATTTTTATTTAGGTATTTTTAATTTATTTTATTTTGGTTTTTATTTTCTAAAATTATAAAATACTTTTATAGACACAAATATATTTTTATTTTGATTTTCTGATATATTTTATACACTTAATAAAATGAAAGTGTTATTTGTATAGGTATAGCTTCATGTATTATACCTATATATTAGACATATACAAGTATTTTTATTTGAGTTTTAATGATGTTTTTATTCTGATTTTAATATACATAATTATTATAAGTATTATTTACAACATTATAAAAATATAAAATTATAAAAATAATAAATAAATAATAAATTGAATATTTTAATATGTACAAGTATACAATGAGGGTCCAAAAGTCAACTTTCAAACCGTAGCTCCGCCAAATGCGAAACCACCACCATTAATTAGATTATTTTCTTCTATATACAATTAAAGGTGAGTATGCTGCATTTGGAGTTTTTATTTGCGAGATACGGGTCTGGGAAGTTGGCATTCTGGATTTTTATTCAGACCATAACTTTTTATCTAAGCATTATTTTTCTGTGAAATCAATTTTGTATTTTTCTTTATTTAATTATCTACAACTTTCATGTACAAAGTTTCTTTATTTGAAGTGTAAAAAGTGGAACCAAAAATAGGTCCCAAAATGAATAAAGAATGAATAAAATGTATAGGTATTTTATCTGTGTTTTGGCCCTTATCTCCCCCTACTTTATTCCTTATCGACCTATTCATCAAGATGCCTAGGTCTCGGGGTTTCGGGTCATAAAATATTTACAATATTTTATTCTTTTTCTTTTCTTTTCTTTATTCTATAATTTTGGCTTTAAAAACCGCATTTTATGCAATATTTACATACATATGCATGAATGCTAAAATACCTGAATTAGCTCTATTTACACGCATTTACTAGGGTTTTTAAGGCCAAAATGATAGAATAAAGATGATGAAACGTGGATTCATCAACTGCTTAACTCTATTGACCCTAAAAGACGCTCACCAAAAAATTTGTCTTGGGGAGAGCAACCCCCTCCTTGTCTGGTTTGCTTGCGCGAGAGAGTGACCCGCACACTAGGTAGAGCCATATCCGATATTTTTCTCAACTGATTATCGGCTCTTTCTGTATGGGATAATCGATTGGGAAAATATCGGGTTACCCAACAGGTCACGCTAATCGCTCTGCTATCCTGACTGATCACCTAATAAAATTTACAAGATAATTGACCGAGCCTTTACGGTCTTCAGCTCGCGTTGCGTTGGTGAATCGGGGGTTTGCTTGTGATCATAGTTGTTACCAGATCTCATCCGCACAACTCGCCAGATCAAGATGATGGGCAGAAGGTCTCTTAGGCAGCCTCTGGTTGCACCGCTTCCCAGCACTTCTACCCTCTCATCTAGGTTGGTTCGCGAGAGCCGAGACCCGCTCTCCGAACCCAAGTTCGACTCCACCCTGTTCCCTCTTGATCCCCCTTCTTTCAGTTCCGAGATACCAGTGCCAGAGGAGAGACAATCAGATGATTTATCGACACCTGAGTTTGGGTCTTTTGCTTTTGCAGAGACCATGGCTGGCAGCAGTGACGACTGCACTAGAGGTCCCCAGCATGATCAGACATTCATTATGGACCAGGGTGCGATCAACTCCACCCTGATCGCCTCCCTCGAGACAGTTCAGTAGTAGTTGAGGGATCAGGGAGCGTTTATGATTGAGATGAGGCGCGAGATGGAGTAGTTGAGAGCAGATCGCGAGCAGCGCGAGCCAGGAGACGGGCCGAGGATACCCGACCATGCAGCAGCAGCCGCAGCAGCCGCCGTAGCTGTAGCAACCGCAGCAGATCCACTGAGACCGATGCGGTAGTTATACAACCCCGTATCGACTTTGACGCACCATTGGGTCGTGTTACCAGCCATCGTGGGGGACTTCAAGTTCCCCCCGAACACTTTGCAGCTCCTCCCTCGGTTCCATGGGCTCGCCACAGAGGAGCCCCATCTCCACCTCCAGGAGTTTTTGATGATCTGCAGCACAGTCCACGACCGTCAGGTGAACCAGGATACCATACGGATGATTGCCTTCCCCTTCTCCTTAGTAGATAGAGCAACCACCTGGCTGAAGCACTTGGGGAAGTTTGTCTACACCTGGGAGCAGCTCCGCACCGAGTACTTGCACAAGTACTATCCACTCGGGCGGACGAACGCAACTAGAGCCCTGATCAGCAACTTCTCCATGCTCCCTAACGAGCAGTTCCATGAGGCATGGGAGAGGTTCCGTGAGCTGACCGATAAATGCCCGCACCATGACATCTCGAAGCCGAACCTAGTTCAGAGCTTCTTCAGCGGGCTGACACCAGAGCTTCAGGGCTTGGTGAATTCTTCTTGTGGCGGGTCCTATTTCGCCAAGGACCATGATCAGGTCTAGGCCATCTACGAGGAGATGGCAGAAAACTACATGGAGATGTCCCAGACCCGACTCTACACTCAGGGGAGACCCCAGCCACAGACCGTGCAGTACCAGAGGATAGCACGGGTTGACGCCGGTCCATCCAGTTCATCAGCGGCAGCAGCATAGGCCGAGTCCACAGCTGCCGACATGGGGATCATCAACGAGAAGCTGGACCGGATGAAGATCATTGAGAAGAAGCAGTGCTAGGGCATCATGCAGATGGAGCAGATGGCACAGACTCTGAGTGACCTGAAGACACAGCTCATGTGTCTCCAGGAGGCACAAACGGCTTCCCAGCCCCGTCTTTAGGCACGAGGCGACCCGAGTAGCAGCACCAGCTCGTCCGAGTGCTCTAGCCACCAGCAGCCTAGAAAGGTTCACCTTGTACAGGTGGAGCCGTACCAGCAGCCACAGCCCACTTACCAGTCACCGCTATCTCCGAACATGCAGATGGTGGTATACCAGCCGGATCAGCCTCTGGCAGTACTCCCGCCAGCCCCCTACGAGTCAGAGTCGTTGATGGATGTCAACGGGATTTGGTACGACCGCCCCCAGCCCGGTATCCGACGAGACCATCCCGGATTCCATTGGTCGGCCGGAGGTGCCCAGCTCAGCAGCAGCCGTCAGGACAGGGTGGCCAGTACATCCATCAGAGGGATCACCAGCAGCAGCAGCCCCTAGTGTATACCCAGCAGCAACAGCAGTCACAGTCGTATGGTCCTCGTCCCTATCAGCAGGGACAGTCTTGGAGGCATGATCAGCCTCATCAGCCGCAGCATCATCCACAGTCTTACCCCTCTCACCCACAGCACCAGCAGCAGCAGCCTTACTACCAGAGAGGCTACCCTTCAAGTTCTCATGGGCCATCCTATTGATGAATACTCATTCATCACTCTTTATTCTTATATTTTAGCTACAAAAACCTTTGCAAATACATGTAGATATGTGTAAATAGGAATAATTACCAAAAGCATAAATTGTGTAAAAACCTATAATTAGCATGTTTTTGTGCAAAAATAAAAGAAGAAAGATTAAAAAGAAAAAGAGGGAAATATTTAGAATAAATATTGAGCAACCTAACCCAAGGGAGGGCTAAGCATGGGCTTGACCGCATAAAAGCCAAAATAGAGGGAGATAGGGGCTCAGGTGTGTACATATCTATGTAAATAAATAAAGATATTTTCCTCACCGAAAATATGCTTGTAAATACTTGTATATATTTATAAATAAAAAAACAAACGAAAAAGTTAAAAATCAAAAAGAACAAAAACACCCCTTTTCATCTTGTACATGAACCACTCTTATATATTTATTTAACCTTGTAAATAAGTAAAATTACTTTCCAAATTTTTGTAAATATTCTATGTTTTATAATGTAAATAAATAAAATGAAAACAATCAAAACAAAAATCAAATAAAAATAACAAAATTAAAAATACAAAAACATATTGTACATATACCATGTATATCAATATATATATGTATCTATTTGACCTATGTAAATAAATAATTAAAATAAAATAAAAATATCTTTTTATTCCTTATTTTACAATGAAAATAAATAAAATATAAAATGGGGATAAAATTGTATAAAAATAACAATTAAAAATCAAAAATTAAAAGCCTACATATTGTATATATACCTATATCTAAACATACTATGTATATACCTTATTTTTATTTCCAAAAATTAATTAAAAATCACTAAAAAATAGAAAAAAATAAAAGAAAAATATTTTGTGTTTGGAGTTTTTGCTAAATCGGCCCCTAGCTACCCTTAATTTGCACTTGAAGATCCAACCACGTGGCATGTTTCTATTGGGTCCTGGGGATGTTGACCGCCCGGTCAACTACCCCCCCAGGACCACCTTCCGCGGATCTGGGTCGTGGACCCGATTTCTCAAATTTTTACCCGCTCGACCCGATCACCATTCCACCTAACCCCGGGTCCTAATCCACCATTGTGCATCCCCGATCCACGCCCGGGGTGGGTTATGGGGATCCGTGCTCCGACAAGCACGCCCGGACCTCTCTTAGCCGGACCCCTAGCTATATATAGCCGCTGCTCCGCCACCTCATTTGACTATCTTTGGCCATTTGTTTCCTCCTCCTGTGAGCTCCAGAGAGTGCGTGAGAGTGACAGCTCGCGTCTGAGCCTGTTGAAGCGAGGAGAGGAGGCGAGTCCATCGATCCGGCGAGCTACGCTGCTGTCGCTCCGCCATCAGCTGGAGCTTGAGCCTCGGAGGGAGACGCTCCTCGAGGCGACGACCAGGAGTTTCCCCAGCTCCTCCCCAGTCTCTCCGACAACCCAGGTAACCGTGTAGGTCCTTATTCTTCGCTGATTTTCATTTACCCCCAAATCGCGTCGCCGTCGTCTATCTTTGATTCCGACCACTCCATCATCCCTTTCGATCATCGGAATCGATCATCGCCTCCGCCTCTCTCCGACGCACCTTCTTCACCCATCCACTCAACCCAGCTTGCACAGGAGCTGGGAGTCGAGCTCCTCCAACTATCCCCTTCGCCGGAGCTCGCCATTTCGACTCACAGTTCACCATCGCTATGCCTAACCGGGTCGAGGCAATTTGCCCTCGACCCGCGAGTCTTCTGGTTCGCTTTGCAGGTGCTACCAAGCCCATCTGAGGGCTTTGGTCATTCAGTCCAGGAGACCTAGCTCTGCCGACCTCGCCCGAGCTCCTCGGAACTCGGCTGGATCATCGGAGACCCTCACTTGACGCGGAGGCTCACACCGAACCTTCCCAGATCCCCAGCGCCCCGCGAGGAGGTCAGCTGCGCTCGCACGAGGCCGGCGAAGCTCGCCGGTGACCTGTTCTTCCAGCACCCTCCGTCACCGTTCGATCGTCCACCCCGCTCCAGACTTCATCCGGGCCGTCCATCCCTGGAGCCACCAGCACCGCTCGATCTGAGGAGGGGCGATCTGGGGCGCCCATCGTTCCACGCCGTCAGATGCTCCACGTGGCGCGCATCCAACAGTCCGCATAATAAAGGGTAATTTACCCTCAGGCCCTCTTTAGTATTTTATTTAGCTTTTAGTCTTGTAATTAAGTAGCGTAGTTGTTTAAGTTTTGGGATATTTGCATAGACACCCTGGTGTTTGTTTTTGTTTGCCGTTATACCCCTGTACATGGTCTGACACGTGCTTCGTCACGTGGTTTCTTTGGGATAATTGCATTGTATGCCCCTGTTATTCTGGATGTTAACAGTTGAATGAAATCTTTTACTTATTTGCATTTATACCCCTGTGTGTGATTTATTTCAACATGTGCGTGATATTCCGGGTATTTTGCAGATAAGCCCTTGGACTTTTGGTACATGTTACCAATAAGTCCTCGGGACTTATTTTTATTACATTTGGGTCCCTGAGTGCCCCAGGCACGCGCGTGGCGCGTGTTTAGCTGGGAAAATTGCACCAGACCCCCCAGACTCTTGGGTATTTGCACTTTGGTCCCTGTGCACAGTGCCCCTTCTTTATTTTTGAATAAAATAGCAAATCACCTCCAAATCCAACGAAAATTGGACACATGGCTCCTGCCATGGTGTAAAATTTTCATGGATTTTTGAGGACATTTTTGATTTCGTTTGATATTTTTAAAAATTCAAAAACCTTTAATTTTGTTACCGTCTAACTTGAAAAATCACAAAAAAATATTAAATCTCATTTAAAAATTCCACAAAAATTGTCTACTGTTTGCCTTGCTTAGTTTGATTTTCTAGCCAATTTTGGCTATTTTTCATTATTGAAAACCACTAAAAATTGAAAAACACTCAAAAACTTATAAAAATTCTAGTAAATAAATTAAAAACCCAAAAACAATAAAATTGCTGCCTAAATTTTTCTCATTTTATCTTCTTTACAGGGAAATTACCTCCTAGCCATTTTGGGGCTCTGAGATATTTTATCTAGGCCTTTTGGCTCGGCTGGACAGTACCATTTACTTCAGTCACTTTTTGATTTTTAGAAAATTAAATAAACATCAGAAAATTCTTAAAAATTCACCAAAAACACTAAAAATTATAAAAGACATAAAAATATTTTTGTTGGAATTTTCGATTGATTTTTAGTGCATTTAATAATTTGTTGAAGTGTGTGCAACTTTGTTTTTCTTATTTTCTTAATACATTAAAAAATCCAAAAAATATAAAATAAATTAAAAACCACTAAAAATATTTTGTTCTTTTATTTTATTCCTTTTTACTACTTCGTAGGCCGAGAGGCCAAGCCGTGCTCCTTGAGTTCGACCCTGGTCGCTATACCAGGTTAATCCAATAGCAGGACCGCTTTCGTGTTTTGAGTGATTTTATCTATTCTGAGTGGTTCATTTTTCTTGATTGACATAGTCTGATCGCTTGGGTCGCAACGACCTATTTAGTACCTTATACCCGAGTGCTCAGGCGTGCCTTCAGAATGGCGTCGTTGTCGGGGAGCACGGCTTAGTAGTTTTTATTTTATTTTCGTTTTTGTTTTCGCGGCTTTTCGCGGCTCTTTCAGAGCTCGCGGCTTTTTCGCGGCTTTTGTTTCTATTTTATTTTTGTTTTATTTTGTTTTATTTTCTTTTTCTTTTATTTTTAGTTTTGTTTTATTTTGGGTGTTTATTTTATTTTGTATTTTGCATATATACCCTCATTTTCAGTTTCATTTATTTTCTTTTTATTTTATTTGATTATCTTGGTCTGACCACTCATCTCTTTTTCTTGCGAGGGCCCGAGAACCGTGGAGGCGACTTTCGAGGAGCCGGTGCAACCGAGGAACTTGGAGGCGGCTTCCTTCTCTACGAAGCCGCAGGAGAGAGCGAGAGAGAGAGAGTTGAGTGGGTGAGGTTATCTTAGGTTTTATTTTTATCATTATTATTGTAATAATACAGGGACTCTCAGAGACTGAACACTTGTGAACTCTTGAACACTTAGCAGGTCTGTTTTGCCGAGCACCGGTGTGCTCGGGGGACCCTTAGGAGTTTTTCGCGGCTTTTGACGTGGTTTTCTTTTCTTTTCTTACTGCCTTTTCCGGTGTTTACGCGGTTTTTGATCGAGCCCCTAGACTTAGGATTTTCACTTGCTTGAGTCGTAATTAGTAGGGTCCCCACACATAATTGCTTGCTTGTTCCTATAGAGCGCTAATTGGACTCACTAATAATCAATTAATAAAAATAATCGACTCATCTCCTTCGTAGCCTACGTGCCGCAGCTCACCCTGTAAAGCGCTTTCTCCTACCCCCGATTTGTCGGGCAGAGGAGGGGTGGGCCAAGACCGGACCCTTTGGCTTGGAGGTCGGTGACCGATTAGACGGTTCTGCGAGTAGAAATTGCTCATCTAGGACTCGGTTTTTCCCGTTGCATCATTTAGGGTAGTTTACTTTTCAGTCTTTAAATTCTGCGCGGATCACTTGCATGTAGAGTGCTGGAGGCAAGGTACGCATTTCTTACTCAGCATGCATCATTGATTTCATCGCGCATCGGCTTTTTCGTCTTCTCCCCCCTGTTTTGGATTAAATAACTAGGAGAACCGAAAAATTCGTTAGGCCTTTGTTTTCTATTTGAAAAATATTAAAAAAGAAAAACCATAAAATTGGGACTGGTTAACACTATTGACCCTAAAAGACATTCACCATAAAAATTTGTCTTGGGGAGAGCAACCCCCTCATTGTATGGTTTGGATGCACGAGAGAGTGACCCGCACCCTAGGTAGAGCCCTCCGGTGCTAGTCCCGACTGATTACCGACTCTTCCGTGCGGGCCAGTCGGTTGGGGTAGCATCGGGTATCCTAACAGGTCATGTAAGCGCTCTGATATCTTGTGTGTTCACCTAATAAAAATTGACAAGATAATTTGACCGAACTTTCACGGTCTTCAGCTCGCGTTGCGTTGGTGAACCGGGGGTTTGCTTTGTGATCATAGTTTCTCCAGATCTCATCCGCACTACTCGCCAGATCAAGATGATGGGTAGACGCTCTCTTAGGCAGCCTCTGGCTGCACCGCTTTCAGGCATGTCTACCCAATCATCTAGGTTGGCCTGCGAGAGCCGAGACCAGCTCTCCGAGCCCGAGTACGACTCCGCCCTGTTCCCCCTCGACCCCCTTTCTTTCGGACCTGAGCGACATGAGCTCGAGGAGAGATTGATGGATTTCACAGCACCTGAGTTGGGCTCATTTGATTTTGCAGACGCCATGGCCGGCAGTTCTGAGGATCGCTCCCGTCAGCCTGAGCACTTCGTATTGGATCAGGGAGCGATCAACTCCACCCTGATCGCCTCGTTAGAGACCGTCCAGCAGCAGCTGAGAGATCAGGGAGCATTTATGCTCGACATGAGGAGAGAGATGGAGCAGATGCGAGCAGAGAGAGCAGAGCGAGAGCAGAGGAGAGAGGGACCGAGGATCCCAGATGATGCGGATGCAGCAGCCGCAGCAGCAGCCGCCGCAGCAGCGGCAGCCGCCACAGGAGCGGCCGGAGGACCACCGAGACCGATGCGGGAGTTACACAACCCCGGATCGACACTGACGCACCACTGGGTAGTACTTCCAGCGATCGTGGGGGACTTCAAGTTCCCCCCGAACACTTTGCAGCTCCTCCCCCGCTTCCACGGACTCGCGACAGAGGAGCCCCATCTCCACCTCCAGGAGTTCTTGATGATATGCAGCACTGTCCACGACCGTCAGGTGGACCAGGACACGATCAGGATGATCGCCTTCCCCTTCTCTCTAGCAGACAGAGCAGCCACCTGGCTGAAGCATCTGAGGAAGTTTGTTTACACCTGGGAGCAGCTCCGCACTGAGTACTTGAACAAGTACTATCCACTCGGGCGGACGAATGCAGCGAGGGCCCTGATCAGCAACTTCTCCATGCTCCCCAATGAGCAATTCCACGAGGCATGGGAGAGGTTCCGTGAGCTCACAGACCGATGCCCGCACCACGACATCTCGAAGCCGAACCTTGTTCAGAGCTTCTTCAGCAGATTGACACCAGAGCTCCAGGGCCTGGTGAAAGCTTCTTGCGGCGGGTCCTACTTCGCCAAGGACCACGACCAGATCTGGGCCATCTACGAGGAGATGGCCGAGAATTACATAGTGATGTCCCAGACCCGGTTGTACACACAGGGGAGACCCCAGCAGCAGCCAGGACACGTGCAGTACCAGAGTATAGCACGGGTCGATGCCGGTCCATCTAGTTCGTCTGCAGTCGTAGCAGCACAGGCAGAGTCGTCCGCTGCGGATATGGGCATCATCAGCGAGAAGTTGGATCGGATGGAGCTGATCGAGAAGAAGCAGTGCCAGAGCATCACGCAGATGGAACAGATGGCACAGACTCTGAGCGACATGAAGACCCAGCTCATGTGTCTCTAGGAGGCACAGACGGCTTCACAGCCCCGTCTTCAGTCGCGAGGCGATTCCGGCGGCAGCAGCATCTCGTCCCAGCGCTCCAGCACCTTTCAGCAGCCTAGACAGGTCCATCTTGTACAGGCGGAGCCGTACCAGCAGCCGCAGCCCACCTACCAGTCTCCACCATCTCCAGACATGCAGATGGTGGTCTACCAGCCGGATCAGCCTCTGGCAGTACTCCCGCCAGCCCCCTACGATGCAGAGCCGTTGATTGATGTCAACGGGATTTGGTATGACCGCCCCTAGCCTGGAATCCGACGAGACCATCCCGGATTCAGGTGGGGGAGTGGAGGTACCCAGCCCCAGCAGCAGCCAGCCGGTCAGGGAGGGCAGTATGGCCAGTAGAGAGATCACCAGCCTCAGCAGCAGCCCCCGGCACACCAGCCTTCGTCCTTCGGTCCTCGTCCCTATCAGCAGCAGGGACAGTCTTGGAGACGTGAGCAGCAGGCTCACCCACCACACCAGCAGCAGCATCCTTCCTCCTACCCCTCTTACCAGCAGCACCAGTTCCAGCCGCCTCAGCACCAGAGAGGCTACCCGTCGGGCTCCCATGAGAGCCACACCTTGGATGACATAGCCCGCCTCCTCACGGACCAGCAGGCTACCTTCAGACGGGAGATGGACGAGTTCCGCCAGGAGATGCGGGACCTGGTGAGAGGGAAGGCCGCCATCCCTGCACAGATCGAGCCGAATCCGAATAACCTGAAGAGGAAATCTGAGCAGGTAGTTTCCACTGAGTACACCACTCCTAGTGACCCATTTGTTGATACTTCGGATCTGTTTGATGCTGATTTTGTTGCACTTAGGAGCGGTAGGACACCAGCAGGCGGCGGCGCCTCGTCTGAGCTACAACACGAGGATACTTCCGGGGCGCCACATGAGGAGGAGGAGAGCGGTACTGAGGCCGCTCCAGATGATGATGGTGGCACTGATGCCACCAAGGATGCTGATTCTACCGGCGGTACTGAGGCCACCGCTTCACCAGTTCGAGGAGGTGGTACTGACGCCACCATTATAGCCGAGCCAGCCCGCGGTACTAAGGCCGCGAGACGTCTAGTTACAGAGCCAGCCCGAGGTGGTACTGAGGCCACCGGTGTTCGTTTTGATAGAGATGTTGTTTTTCCTTCGGTTGATGTATCTCAGAACTCTATTTTGAATAAAGGAAAAGGTTTAGTTTCTTCTGGTCCCACTGTGGTGAGTGATGTATGTGTGGATCCAGCCGTCGAGCCGTCTAGGCCTTTTCCTAGTCCTTCATCTGCACAGGACCCTGTGATCCCTTTCCCTAGAGCCCTTCAGATGGGGAAGGGGAAGAAAAAAGAAAAAGATCCAAAAAAAGAGAGCAGGAGGAGTTCAGCCAGAGCATGATCGACAGATTTCACATCCAGCTGACCCTCCAGGAGGCTTTGCAGCACATCCCCCTTCTTCAACGATCTTTGAGAGACAGGACCACAGTCAGGAGGAGGAGGAGGAACCACACTTTAGAGATTCATGTGCTGACGAAAGCCACGTGTTTTGCGATCCAGAACCGTCTGCCAGCCAAGCGGCCAGATTCAGGGGCCCCGTATGTCAGATGCCAGATTAGTGAGAAGAGGTTCGACCGTACTCTATTAGATAGCGGATCGTCAATCAACCTTCTTCCGACAGCCCTCCTCGACCGCTTCGAGTTGGGCACTCTTCGACAGAGCAGGACAATCCTTCAGTTTGCTGATCGATCTGTCAAGAGGCCGAAGGGGTTGTTACGAGACGTTATCGTCACGATTCAGGGCCTGAAATTCCCCGTGGACTTCGTAGTGTTGGATATGGAGATCCCTGATTCAGTGACCGATACCCCCATCATCCTCGGTCGTCCGTTCTTGGCCACAGCCAAGGCGGTGACTGATCATGACAACGGGAAGGTGTACTTTCACGTCGAGGGAGAGAGTATACAAATAGAGATGGTCGAGGACTACAGAGCCAGAGAGAGCACGCTTAGAGGCTAGCACAGATTCAGAGCAGCTGACAGACGCAGAGCCAGACATCCACCAGGACTGTGATTTTGTGATCACAGATGACGAGGCAGTATGGGCAGATCCTGCAGCACAGGCCATCCTCTCATTTTTAGATACAACTGATGCCGAGATGATAGCAGAGGAGAGTCTGAAGAGCACAGCCCTGGTTCAGGATACCACAGAGGTAGCAGAGCCGGTTCTTGATCGTGACACGGTTTGCAGTGATGGTGGTACTGATGCCACCATATTTGATGCAGATCCCTCGGATTCAGAGTCTGATTGGGCAGATTGTGATGATCAGATGCCAGACTTGAGTCCACCTGAGCCTACCGACGAGGACGAGGTTGATACAGAGCAGATCAGAGACAGCACAGTTGAGCAGCCTTCTCCAGATCCAGTTTGCGAGAGTTCGCTTTCTTTCTCCCAGGCAGATTTGGCAGACTTAGCAGCATTGACACATTTCCTTCCACAGCCAGATTTGCCAGCGCCCAGCTGTCCAGAGCTGAAGCCGCTCCCTACTTCGTTGAAGTACCGATTCCTTGCGGGTGAGCCTGAGATGTACCCAGTCATCATCTCCGTCGATCTGACTGGAGAGCAGGAATCCCGTTTGATGGGGGTTCTTGAAAAGAACCGCAATACAATCGGATGGAGCGTAGCAGATCTCCATGGGATTAGTCCATCAGTGTGCTCCCACCATATCTATCTTGAGGAAGGGGCGAAGCCGTCACGTGAGTTCCAGCGGTGGCTGAACCCCAACCTGAGAGAGGTCGTGATGAAGGAAATATCGAAATGGTGGAGTGCAGATTTTATTTATCCCATTTCCGACTCCAAGTGGGTCAGCCCCTTGCATGTGGTGCCCAAGAAGACGGGCATCACGACTGTGATCAGTGAGTCAGGAGAGGAGATTGCTACACGAGTACCCACCTCTTGGAGGGTCTGTGTTGACTACAGGAGACTCAACCAGGCCACCAAGAAGGACCATTTCCCCCAGCCTTTTATTGACCAGATCATTGAGAGACTGGCAGGAAAGAGCCATTATTGCTTTCTGGATGGGTATTCGGGCTACAACCAGGTGGCCATCGCTCCTGAGGATCAGGAGAAGACCACCTTTACCTGTCCATTCGGTACATATGCCTTTCGACGCATGCCATTTGGGCTATGCAATGCCCCTGCGACTTTTCAGAGGTGCATGTTGTCGATCTTTTCGGACATGATAGGGGAGTGTTTGGAGGTCTTCATGGACGATTTCTCGGTCTACGGCGACGGATTCGACTCCTGCCTTGACTTCCTAGACCGAGTACTCCAGCGATGTATTGAGTTCCATTTGGTTCTATCTTGGGAGAAGAGTCACTTCATGGTGACTCAAGGGACGGTGCTTGGCCACATCATCTCCAACAGGGGCATGGAGGTTGATCCGGCCAAGGTTGATGTCATTAGGAAACTCACACCGTCGTCCAATTTGAGGCAGCTACGGTCATTCCTGGGGCACGTTGGATTTTATAGGAGATTTATTCAGGATTTCAGCAGGATTGCCCGGTCGTTGAATGACCTCTTGACGAAAGACACCGAGTTCCTTATCGATGACAAGTGTCTTTCGGCCTTCGCGACTCTCCAGCAGTGTGTGATTGAGGCTCCTGTCCTCCAGCCGCCTGATTAGTCTCTCCCATTCGAGATCATGACGGATGCCTCTGATTTTGCCGTAGGGGCAGTGCTGGGACAGAGGAGGGATGGAGTTCCATTTGCCATTCACTACGCTAGCCGCACATTGGATTCCGCCCAGCGGAATTACACGGTTACAGAGAAGGAGATGCTAGCTGTAGTGTTCGCCCTAGATAAGTTTCGATCTTATATCATTGGATCTAGAGTGACTTTGTACACAGACCACACCGCCATCAGGTACCTCATGGCAAAGAAGGATGCCAAGGCCAGACTTACTAGATGGATCCTTCTACTCCAGGAGTTCGACATTGAGATCAAGGATAAGCCTGGAGTCAAGAATGTGGTGGCGGATCATCTCTCCCGATTAGAGCATCTTGAGGATTCTGAGAAGACTGATCCTATTTGTGAGAAATTCCCAGATGAGGTGATCCTTGCTATCGCCTCTCTCTCGTGGTATCCCGTCTAGAGCAGCCTGAGGAGTCTGAGCAGATTGATCCCATTCGAGATACCTTCCCAGATGAGGCGATCCTTGCTATCGCCTCACTCCCGTGGTATGCCGATATTGTGAACTTTCTCGTTGCTGGGAAAGTCCCATAAGATTGGCCCAGACAGAGGCTTGAGACCTTCCTTGCGAAGGCCAAGTCCTACCATTGGGAGGATCCCATCCTTTACCACGAAGGAGGGGACAGCGTCTGGCGTCGGTGTATTCCTCAGGAGGAACACCATAGCGTTCTCACTTACTGCCACAAGCTTGAGGCAGGAGGACATCATTCTGGGAGGAGAACGGCACAGAAAGTGCTCCAATCCGGTTTGTGGTGGCCTATCCTCTTCAAGGACTGAGATGAGTTCGTGAAGAGGTGTACTGACTGTCAGAGGATGGGCACTTGTGGACATCGTGATATGATGCCGATGCAGCCCATTCACTTCTGTGAGGTTTTTGACGCATGGGGCATCGATTTCATGGGTCCATTCCCTAAGAGTCAGGGATTTGAGTACATTCTGTTGGCCGTAGACTATGTTAGTCGTTGGGTTGAGGCTATCCCCGCTCGAGCCGCTGATGCGAGGACAGTTTGCAGATTTTTGAGGAAGCACATCATCACGCGGTTCGGGGTTCCACGAGTTTTGATTTCTGATGGGGGATCTCACTTCATCAACGACCAGATGAAGGCCCTTGCTAGCGAGTTCGGTATAGACCATCGTGTTGCTACACCTTACCATCCACAAACAAATGGTCTAGCCGAGGTGTCGAATAGGGAGATCAAGACTATATTGCAGAAAGTCGTCCGCCCTGACCGAAAGGATTGGTCACAGCTTTTGGACTCGGTCTTGTGGGAATATAGGACGTCTTTCAAGACACCATTGGGCACATCTCCCTTTCGCCTCGTATATGGCAAGCCGTGCCATTTACATGTTGAGCTGAGGCACAAGTCACTTTGGGCAGTCACAGATATTTTGATGGATCCAGATGGTATGGGAGACCAGAGGAGGGCAGAGTTAGCAGCCTTGGAGGAGCTTCGAGATACAGCTTTCTCAAACAGCCTACATTATAAGGAGAAAGTGAAGGAGTGGCATGATTCTCACATCAGCCACAAGCATTTTGAGATTGGACAGAGAGTATGGCTGTTTGATGCGAGGCTACGTTTATTTCCAGGGAAGCTACAGAGCAAATGGAAGGGACCCTACTTGGTCAGAAAGGTGCACGACAACGGTAGCATCGACATATCTGAGTTGTCTTCTGAGAGTACCTTTCGAGTGAACGTCCAGCGGCTCAAGCCATTTCTAGATCATGAGCCGCGGGTCGCTGATCTTGCCCCTATTCATTTTGCGTGAGATGTGGTCTTTGACTCACATCTAATGCATCTCACGCCTGAGTTTCACTGTTCCTCCGCCTTGTATAGATCCAGATGTCCATATCACTATATTCTTTAGTCCCACATCTCTTTCTTCATCTTATGATTATGCTATACTTAGGGTGCACTTTACCCTAAGTATAGGGGGGATGTGAGACCTTTTGGGTATTTCTTTTGTTTCTGCCTACCCTTGTTTGTGCTGCCTGTACTTAGGGATATTTCACCCTAAGTATAGGGGGGTAGACCCTGTACATTCTCCACTCGGTTTTCCCTTAGTATACAGCCTGCTATACTTAGGATTATTTGATCCTAAGTATAGGGGGAAGACCCGAGATCCTCTTGATTTTTCTATTTCATTCATTCGTCTTTGTATATAGCCTTTCTTTTCACTTCCCTATACTAAGCACGAGTTATGTCTTCTTCATCGCTCTTGACTCTGAAGACATCGTTCGAGCTAAGTATAGGGGGGTGTGTATATATTTCATATATACTTTAGCCATAACTCGTACTTTGTGTGAGTGTGTTAATAAATAAAATGGCTAAAAATCACAAAAATTAAAAATTTTTCATGTACATAAACTTCTTTTATTTGCACATAAATAGCTAGTGTACAAATTATTTTTGTAAAAATGATTTCAAAAATCTTTTGTGTAAAGCTTGTGTAAATATTTTCTTATCAAAATTATGTATATAGTACAAAATTTTTCCAAAATGTTTTGAAAATCAAAAGTTTGCAAAAATCTTGTGTAAATGTGTGTAAATATCTTTTTGCAAAACTTGCACTTCATGCATCATCCATTCATGATTTCAAAACATTTTTTCAAAAATTTTGCATGATTGTAAAGTTTGTGTAAATAAGCATCTTTTGTACATATATATATATAGTTTTTCTGGATGATAGTTGACATTTAAACTAACCTGGAATCAAATTGAGGAATGGAGCTTGATTAAGATCTTAATCCACCTAACTTCTAAGAGGAACCTTATAGGGCTTAGGTTTAAGGCTTCTTAGGTCCATGGTGACTTAATTCTTTGAGTCCACTAGGCTATGATCAGATGTCATCTCAATGAGCCTAAGTAGAGCACTTAAAAACAACACATGACTCATATAGATTATGGCTTTACTTGGACACCAGCACTATGCACCGAGCTCTCCACGGATGAGGTGGTGAGGAGGCAGTCTTCCTTGACTTGGGGTAGCATATGAGGGTAGTACTTCTAGGCGGAACCTCTCTTCTTCTTTTAGTGAAGGAAGTGCGTCTCAACTTGGTCTGGTTGCCATGAGGTCTAACGACGGGAGTTGTGGGTTGCAATAAAGCTTCAAAAGAGGGATAGTCTACTGGCTCAAGAGGAAAAACTCCTTGTATATATGCTGCACATGTATATGTTGTACAGATGCACTCGAAAAAAAATGTGCAAAAAGAAGATAACTTCAAAAAAGTGGTGGGTCTGATAGAAAATGATAATCCCACCGGAGTATGTATATAGAGTGCAATAAGCAAAGCTTGAGTTCATGATCCACCTGTTGTAGCTTGCAGCAGGGAGACTTGGCTACACTGGTCAAGCTCCCAAGGGTTCTTGGCTACACTGTCCTTGACCCATTCTCTTCTTCCTCCTCTTCTTGAGCCGGTTGAACTTGAACTTAGAAGGGAATACCCCGCTCCTCGAGGAAAGAGTGGCCAGATTGAGGTCATAGAGTTACCTTGTTGGGGAGGGTTGTCAAGTTGCCATTTCTGAGGTGGAGAGCTTAGACCTCACATTCACAGGACAAGAAAAGATTCATGGTCTTCAGGGTTTGTGATTGATGACTTGTTCTGATCTGGAGCATAGAGGAGTCTTGGTTATAGATTAGTGGAACTTAGAGGCTGTTGAGTTTTAGACTTAAGTCCAAATGAGGTTCTGACACATTAATAATCCAAAGATCTGATCGAGCTCCATACCCCAATTTAATGAAGGCAAGTTTAATAATCAACCTTGATCCATGTGCATCCTCTTTTTCTTTTTCTTTCTTTCTTTTTCACTTCTTTTTCAAATAAGTGTTTGCTAAGGGACTAGCAAAGTTAAGTATAGGGGGGTGATGAATACTCATTCATCACTCTTTATTCTTATATTTTAGCTACAAAAACCTTTGCAAATACATGTAGATATGTGTAAATAGGAATAATTACCAAAAGCATGCATTGTGTAAAAACCTATAATTAGCATGTTTTTGTGCAAAAATAAAAGAATAAAGATTAAAAAGAAAAAGGGGGAAATATTTAGAATAGATATTGAGCAACCTAACCCAATGGTGGGCTCAGCATGGGCCTGACCGCATAAAAGCCAAAGTAGAGGGAGATAGGGGCTCAGGTGTGTACATATCTATGTAAATAAATAAAGATATTTTCCTCATCGAAAATATGCTCGTAAATACTTGTATATATTTATAAATAAAAAAAACAAAAGAAAAAGTTAAAAATCAAAAAGAACAAAAACACCCCTTTCCATCTTGTACATGAACCACTCTTATATATTTATTTAACCTTGTAAATAAGTAAAATTACTTTCCAAATTTTTGTAAATATTCTATGTTTTATAGTGTAAATAAATAAAATGAAAACAATCAAAACAAAAATCAAATAAAAATAACAAAATTAAAAATACAAAAACATATTGTACATATACCATGTATATCAATATATATATATGTATCTATTTGACCTATGTAAATAAATAATTAAAATAAAATAAAAATATCTTTTTATTCCTTATTTTACAATAAAAATAAATAAAATATAAAATGGGGAAAAAATTGTATAAAAATAATAATTAAAAATCAAAAATTAAAAGCCTACATATTGTATATATACCTATATCTAAACATACTATGTATATACCTTATTTTTATTTCCAAAAATTAATTAAAAATCACTAAAAAATAGAAAAAAAATAAAAGAAAAATATTTTGTGTTTGGAGTTTTTGCTAAATCGGCCCCTAGCTACCCTTAATTTGCACTTGAAGATCCAGCCACGTGGCCTGTTTCTATTGGGTCCTGGGGATGTTGACCGCCCGGTCAACTACCCCCCCCCCCAGGACCACCTTCCGCAGATCTAGGTCGTGGACCCGATTTCTCAAATTTTTACCCGCTCGACCCGATCACCATTCCACCTAACTCCGGGTCCTAATCCACCATTGTGCATCCCTGATCCACGCCCGGGGTGGGTTTATGGGGATCCGTGCTCCGACAAGCACGCCCGGACCTCTCTTAGCCGGACCCCTAGCCATATATAGCCGTTGCTCCGCCACCTCATTTGACTATCTTTGGCCATTTGTTTCCTCCTCCTGTGAGCTCCAGAGAGTGCGTGAGAGTGACAGCTCGCGTCTGAGCCTGTTGAAGCGAGGAGAGGAGGCGAGTCCATCGATCCGGCGAGCTACGCCGCCGTCGCTCCGCCATCAGCTGGAGCTTGAGCCTCGGAGGGAGACGCTCCTCGAGGCGACGACCAGGAGTTTCCCCAGCTCCTCCCCAGTCTCTCCGACCACCCAGGTAACCGTGTAGGTCCTTATTCTTTGTTGATTTTCATTTACCCCCAAATCGCGCCGCCGCCGTCTATCTTTGATTCCGACCACTCCATCATCCCTTTCGATCATCGGAATCGATCATCGCCTTCGCCTCTCTCCGACACACCTTCTTCACCCATCCACTCAACCCAGCTCGCACAGGAGCTGGGAGTCGAGCTCCTCCATCTACCCCCTTCGCCGGAGCTCGCCATTTCGACTCACAGTTCACCATCGCTATGCCTAACCGGGTCGAGGCAATTTGCCCTCGACCTGCGAGTCTTCTGGTTCGCTTTGCAGGTGCTACCAAGCCCATCTGAGGGCTTTGGTCATTCAGTCCAGGAGACCCAACTCCGCCGACCTCGCCCGAGCTCCTCGGAACTCGGCTGGATCATCGGAGACCCTCACTTGACGCGGAGGCTCACGCCGAACCTTCCCAGATCCCCAGCGCCCCGCGAGGAGGTCAGCTGCGCTCGCACGAGGCCAGCGAAGCTCGCCGGTGACCTGTTCTTCCAGCACCCTCCATCACCGTTCGATCGTCCACCCCGCTCCAGACTTCATCCGGGTCGTCCATCCCTGGAGCCACCAGCATCGCTCGATCTGAGGAGGGGCGATCTGGGGCGCCCATCGTTCCACGCCGTCAGATGCTCCACGTGGCGCGCATCCAGCAGTCCGCATAATAAAGGGTAATTTACCCTTAGGCCCTCTTTAGTATTTTATTTAGCTTTTAGTCTTGTAATTAAGTAGCGTAGTTGTTTAAGTTTTGGGATATTTGCATAGACACCCTGGTGTTTGTTTTTATTTACCGTTATACCCCTGTACATGGTCTGACACGTGCTTCGTCACGTGGTTTCTTTGGGATAATTGCATTGTATGCCCCTGTTATTCTAGATGTTAACAGTTGAATGAAATCTTTTACTTATTTACATTTATACCCCTGTGCGTGATTTATTTCAACATGTGCGTGATATTCCGGGTATTTTGCAGATAAGCCCTTGGACTTTTGGTACCTGTTACCAATAAGTCCTCGGGACTTATTTCTATTACATTTGGGTCCCTGAGTGCCCCAGGCACGCGCGTGGCGCGTGTTTAGCAGGGAAAATTGCACCAGACCCCCCAGACTCTTGGGTATTTGCACTTTGGTCCCTGTGCACAGTGCCCCTTCTTTATTTTTGAATAAAATAGCAAATCACCTCCAAATCCAACGGAAATTGGATACATGGCTCCTGCCATGGTGTAGAATTTTCGTGGATTTTTGAGGACATTTTTTATTTCGTTTACTATTTTTAAAAATTCAAAAACCTTTAATTTTGTTACTGTCTAACTTGAAAAATCACAAAAAAATATTAAAACTCATTTAAAAATTCCACAAAAATTGTTTACTGTTTGCCTTGCTTAGTTTGATTTTCTAGCCAATTTTGGCTATTTTTCATTACTGAAAACCACTAAAAATTGAAAAACACTCAAAAACTTATAAAAATTCTAGTAAATAAATTAAAAACCCAAAAACAATAAAATTGGTGCCTAAATTTTCCTCATTTTATCTTCTTTACAGGAAAATTACCTCCCAGCCATTTTGGGCTCTGAGATATTTTATCTAGGCCTTTTTGGCTCGGTTGGACAGTACCATTTACTTCAGTCACTTTTTGATTTTTAGAAAATTAAATAAACATCAGAAAATTCTCAAAAATTCACCAAAAACACTAAAAATTATAAAAGACATAAAAATATTTTTGTTGGAATTTTTGGTTGATTTTTAGTGCATTTAATAATTTGTTGAAGTGTGTGCTTCTTTGTTTTTCTTATTTTCTTAATACATTAAAAAATCCAAAAATATAAAATAAATTAAAAACCACTAAAAAATTTTGTTCTTTTATTTTATTCCTTTTTACTACTTCGTAGGCCGAGAGGCCAATCCGTGCTCCTTGAGTTCGACCTTGGTCGCTATACCAGGTTAATCCAATAGCAGGACCGCTTTCGTGTTTTGAGTGATTTTATCTATTCTGAGTGGTTCATTTTTCTTGATTGACATAGTCTGATCACTTGGGTCGCAACGACCTATTTTGTACCTTATACCCGAGTGCTCAGGCGTGCCTTCACCTATGAGAAGCCCGCTTTGGATGACATAGCCCGCCTCCTCACAGATCAACAGGCTACATTCCGACGGGAGATGTATGAGTTCCGCCAGGAGATGCAGGACATCGTGAGAGGGAAGGCCGCCATCCCTGCCCAAATAGAGCCCAATCCGAACAACCTCAAGAGGAAGTCTGAGTAGGAAGTTTGTACTGAGTATGCCACTCCTAGTGATACATTTGGAGATATGTCTGCATATTTGTTTGATACTGATTTTGTCACACTTAGGAACAGTAGGATGCCAGCTGGCGGCGCCTCGTCTGAGCGACACCCTGAGGATACTTCCAGAGCGCCCGACGAGGAGGAGAGCGGTGCTGATGCCGCTAGAGATGATGACGGTGGTAATGATGCCACCACGGATGTTGATCCCACAGGCGGTACTGAGGCCGCCGTTTCACCAGTTGGAGGAGGTGGTACTGAGGCCACCCATGTTGCCGAGCAAGACCGCGGTACTGAGGCCGCGAGTCTACCAGCCGATGGTGGTGCTGATGCCACCGTTTCTTCTGAGAGTCATGTGGTTTTTCCTTTTGCACATGTATCTCACGACATTTCTTGCAATAAGGGAAAGAGTTTGTTTTCTTCTGGTCCCACTGTAGTGCTTGATGTATGTGTGGATCCTGTCGTTGAGCAGCTTAGACCCGTTCCTAGTCCTTCATCTGAGAAGGACCCTGTGATCCCCTTCCCTAGAGCTCTTCAGATGGGAAAGGGGAAGAAAATTGAAAATCCCAAAAAGAGACAGCAGGAAGAGTTCAGCCAGCAGATGATAGACCGTTTTCACATTCAGCTGACTCTTCAGAAGGCTTTGCAGCACATCCCTCTACTCCAGCGTTCGCTTAGAGACAGGACCACAGTTAGGAGGAAGAGGAGGAACCACTACTCAGAGATTCATGTGCTGACCAGAGCTACTTGTTTCATGATCCAGAACTGTTTGCCGGCCAAGAGGCCAGACTCAGGTGCCCCATATGTCAGATGCCATATCAGAGAGCAGAGGTTCGACCGTACTCTATTAGACAGCAGATCGTCGATCAACCTACTTCCGGCAGCCCTTCTCGATCACTTCGAGTTGGGCACTCTTCGACAGAGCAGGACAGTCCTTCAGTTTGCTGATCGATCTGTCAAGAGGCCGAAGGGGTTGCTGAGGGACGTTGTCGTCACGATTCAGGGCCTACAATTCCCCGTGGACTTCGTAGTGTTGGACATGGAGATCCTGGAGTCAGTGACCGATACCCTCATCATTCTAGGTCGTCCGTTCTTGGACACAACCAAGGCAGTGACCGACCATGATAGCGGGAAGGTATATTTTCACGTCGAGGGTGAAAGTGTACAAATAGAGACGGTCGAGGACAACAGAGCCAGAGATACAACATGCTCAGAGACTACTTCCGATACAGAGCAGATGACAGATGCCGGGCCAGACATCCACCAGGACTGCAACTTTGTGATTACAGATGACGAGGCAGTATGGGCAGATCCAGATGCACAGGCCATCCTCTCACCTTCAGAGTCTACTGATACAGAGACGCTAGCAGAGGAGATCTTGGAGAGCGCATTCCTGGTCCAGGATACTTTTGAGGCGGTAGAGCCGGTTCTCGACCGTGAGACAGATTTGTTTTATGAGGATGGTGGTACTGAGGCCACCTTGGATGATATAAATCCCTCAGAGTCAGATTTTGACTGGGCAGAGTTTGAGGATTGTATACCAGATCTGACTTCCACTGAGCCTGCAGCTAGGGAGGAGGTAGATGCCGAGCAGAGCAGAGACAGTCCAGCAGGGCAGCCTTCTCTAGATTCAGAGTGTGACAGAGAGTTTCATTTCTCCCATGCGGATTTGGCAGCCTTCACGCAGAGCTTTCAGAGGCCAGATCCACCAGCACCCAGTTGTCCAGAGCTGAAGCCGCTTCCTGCGTCGCTGAAGTATAGGTTCCTTGCGGGTGAGCATGAGATGTACCCAGTCATTATCTCCGCCGATTTGACTAGAGAGCGGGAATCCCGTCTGATGGGGGTTCTTGAAAAGAACCACAAGGCGATAGGACGGAGCGTAGCAGATCTCCAGGGGATAAGTCCGGCCATGTGCTCCCACCATATCTATGTCGAGGATGAGGCGAAGCCGTCGCGTGAGTTCCAGCGGCAGCTGAACCCGAATCTGAGAGAGGTTGTCATGAAGGAGATATCGAATTGGTGGAGCGCCGATTTTATCTACCCCATCTCCGACTCCAAGTGGGTTAGCCATTTGCATGTGGTGCCCAAGAAGACAGGCATCACTACAGTAGTCAGCGAGTCTGGAGAGGAGATTGCTACACGGGTACCCACTTCTTGGCGGGTCTGCATAGATTACAGACGACTCAACCATGCCACCAAGAAGGATCATTTCCCCCTGCCCTTTATAGATCAGATCATTGAGAGACTAGCATGTAAGAGCCACTATTGTTTTCTAGATGGGTACTCCGGCTACAACTAGGTGGCAATCGCTCCCGAGGACCAGGACAAGACTACCTTTACCTGTCCCTTCGGCACATACGCCTTCCGACGCATGCCATTTTGGCTATGCAATGCCCCTGCGACTTTTCAGAGATGCATGTTGTCGATCTTTTCGGACATGGTAGGGGAGTGCTTGGAGGTCTTCATGGATGATTTCTCGGTCTACGGCGACGGATTCGACTCTTGTCTTGACTGCCTAGACCAAGTCCTTCAGCGATGTATAGAGGTCACCTTATGCTATCTTGGGAGAAGAGTCACTTCATGGTGACTCAAGGGACGGTGCTTGGCCATATCATCTCCAACAGGGGCATGGAGGTTGATCCGGCCAAGGTAGATGTCATTAGAAAACTCGCACCGCCGTCCAATTTGCGGTAGTTACGGTCTTTCCTGGGGCACGTCGGTTTCTACCAGCAATTCATTCATGATTTCAGTAGGTTTGCCCGACCGTTGACTGACCTGCTGACAAAAGACACCAAGTTCCTTGTCGATGACAAGTGTCTTTCGTCGTTTTAGACTCTCAAGCAATGTGTTGTTGAGGCTCCTGTTCTCCAGCCACCTGATTGGTCTCTCCCATTCGAGATCATGACGGATGCCTCCGATTTTGCCGTGGGGGCCGTGCTGGGACAGAGGAGGGATGGAGTTCCATTTGCCATTCACTACACTAGCCGCACATTGGATTCCGCGCAGCGGAATTACACAATCACTGAGAAGGAGATGCTAGCCGTAGTCTTCGCCCTAGATAAGTTCAGATCATACATTATTGGATTTAGAGTGACCTTGTATACTGATCATACCACCATCAGGTACCTCATGGCAAAGAAGGATGCCAAGGCCAGATTGACTAGATGGATCCTTCTACTCCAGGAGTTCGACATAGAGATCAAGGATAAGCCTGGAGTCAAGAATGTGGTGGCGGATCATCTCTCCCGATTAGATCATCTTGAGGATTCTGAGAAGACTGATCCTATTTGTGAGAAATTCCCAGATGAGGTGATCCTTGCTATCGCCTCTCTCTCGTGGTATGCCGATATTGTGAACTTTCTTGCTGCTAAGAAAGTTCTACAAGATTGGCCCAGGCAGAGGCTTGAGACCTTCCTCGCGAAGGCAAGTCTTACCATTGGGAGGATCCCATCCTTTACCACGAAGGAGGGGATAGCGTCTGGCGTAGCTGCATTCCTTAGGAGGAGCACCATAGCGTCCTCACTTACTGCCACAAGCTTGAGGCAGGAGGACATCACTCTGGGAGGAGAACTGCACAGAAAGTGCTCCAATCCGGCCTATGGTGGCCTACCCTCTTCAAGGACTCTGATGAGTTCATGAAGAGGTGTACTGACTTTCAGAAGATGGGCACTTGTGGACAGCGTGATATGATGCCGATGCAACCCATTCACTTCTGTGATGTTTTTTACGCATGGGGCATCGATTTCATGGGTCCATTCCCTAAGAGTCAGGGATTTGAGTACATTCTATTGGTCGTTGATTATGTGAGTCATTGGGTTGAGGCCATCCCCGCCCAAACCACAGATGCCAGGATTGTTTGCAGATTTTTGAGGAGGCATATCATTACACGGTTTGGGGTACCTCGAGTGTTGATATCTGATGGGGGGTCTCATTTCATCAACGACCAGGTGAAGGCCCTTGCTAGCGAGTTCGGCGTAGACCATCGAGTTGCCACTCCATACCATCCACAGACGAATGGTCTAGCCGAGGTGTCGAATAAGGAGATCAAGACTATTTTGCAGAAAGCCGTCTGCCCTGACCGAAAGGATTGGTCACAGCTTTTGGACTCGGTCTTGTGGGCATATATGACGTCTTTCAAGACACCTTTGGGCACATCTCCCTTTCGCCTCGTGTATGGCAAGCCATGCCATTTACCAGTTGAGTTGAGACACAGGTCACTTTGGGCTGTTACAGGTATACTTTTGGATCCAGATAGTGTAGGAGACCAGAGGAGGGCAGAGTTAGCAGCCTTGGAGGAGCTTCGGGATATCGCCTTCTCAAACAGCCTACAGTACAAGGAGAGAGTGAAGGAGTGGCATGATTCTCATATCAACCACACGCATTTTGAGCCTGGACAGAGAGTATGGTTGTTTGATGCTAGGCTTCGTCTATTTCCAGGGAAGCTACAGAGCAAATGGAAGGGACCGTATCTAGTGAGAAAGGTACACGACAATGGGATTGTCGATATATCTGAGTTGTCTTCTGAGAGTACCTTTCGAGTGAACGACCAGCGGCTCAAGCCATTTCTAGATCATGAGCCACGGGTCGTTGATGTTGCCCCTATCCACTTTGCGTGAGATGTGGTCTCTTGACTCACATCTATTGCATCTCACGCCTGATTATCACTGTTCTCCCAACTTGTATAGATCCAGATGTCCATTTCATTCCATTCTTGAGTCCCACATCCCTTTTCTCATCCTTTGATTATGCTATACTTAGGGTGTACTTTACCCTAAGTATAGGGGGGATGTAGAATTCTCGAGTATTTTTTTGATTCTTTTTACCCCTGTTTTTGCTGCCTATACTTAGGGATATTTTACCCTAAGTATAGGGGGGTAGACCCTGTATATTCTTCACTCGGTTTTCCCTTAGTATACAACCTGCTATACTTAGGATTATTTGATCCTAAGTATAAGGGGGAAAAGTCGAGATCCTCTTGACTTCCTATTCTTTCATTCGTCTTTGTATATAGCCTTCCTTTTCACTTCCCTATACTAAGCACGAGTTATGTCTTCTTAATCGCTCTTGACTCTGAGGACATCGTTCGAGCTAAGTATAGGGCGATGTGTATATATTTCATATATACTTTAGCCATAACTCGTACTTTGTGTTAGTGGGTAAATAAATAAAAATGGCTAAAAACCCAAAATCCATAAAAAATAAAAATTTTTCCCTGTAAATAATCATTCTTTTATTTACACATATACAAAATTATTTTTGTAAAAATATTTTCAAAAACTTTTTGTGTAAAGTTTGTGTAAATATTTTCATATCAAAATTATGTATATAGTACAAAATGTTTTCCAAAATGTTTTGAAAATCAAAAGTTTGCAAAAACCTCGTGTAAATTTGTGTGAATATTTTGCAAAACGTGCATTCATGCATACATCCATGATTTCAAAACATTTTTCAAAAATTTTGCATGTGTGTAAATATTGTGTAAATAGCATCTTTGTATATATGTATATAGTTTTTCTTGGATTATAGTTGACATTTAAACTAGCCTGGAATTAAATTGGGAAATGGAGCTTGATTAAGATCTTAATCCACCTAATTCTAAGAGGAACCTTACAGGGCTTAGGGTTAAGGCTTTTCAGGTCCATGGTAACTTAATTCTTTGAGTCCACTAGGCTATGATCACATATCATCTCAATGAGCCGAAGTAGAGCACTTAACAACACACACATGACTCATATAGACAATGGCTTGACTTGGACCCGTACTTTACACCGAGCTCTCTACGGATGAGGTGGTGAGGAGGCAGTCTTTCTTGACTTGGGGTAGCATATGAGGGTAGTACTTCTAGGCGGAACCTCTCTTCTTCTTTTAGTGAAGGAAGTGCGTCTCAACTTGGTCTGGTTGCCATGAGGTCTAACGACAGGAGTTCTGGGTTGCAATAATGCTTCAAAAGAGGGATAGTCTACTGGCTCAAGAGGAAAAACTCCTTATGTATATATGCTGCACATGTATATGTTGTATAGATGCACTTGAAAAAAAATTGCAAAAAGAAAATAACTCCAAAAAAGTGGTGGGTCTGATAGAAAATGATAATCCCACCGGAGTATGTGTATAGTGCAAATAAGCAAAGCTTGAGATTCATGTCCCACCTTATGTAGCTTGCAGCAGGGAGACTTACACTAGTTGAGCTCCCAAGGATACATGGCTACACTGACCATGGTCCATTCTCTTCTTCCCCCTCTTCTTGAGCCGGTTGAACTTGAACTTAGAAGGGAATACCCCCGCTCCTCGAGGAAAGAGTGGCCAGACTAGGGTCATAGAGTTACCTTGTTGGGGAGGGTTGTCAAGTTCCTACTTCTGAGGTGGAGAGCTAGATCTCACTTACACAGTACAAGGAAAGACTCATAGTCTTCAGGGTTTGTGTATGTAGACTTGTTTTGATCTGGATTATTGAGGAGTCTTTATTATAGATTAGTGGATCTTAGAGGCTGTAGAGTTTTAAACCTAAGTCCAAATAAGGTTCTGACACATCAATAATCCAAAGATCTAATCGAGCTCCATATTTCAATTTAATGAAGGCAAGTTTAATATTCATCAATAATCCTTTCATTTTCTTCTCTTTTTCTTTTTCTTTTTCTTTTTCACTTCTTTTTCAAATAAGTGTTTGCTAAGGGGCTAACAAAGTTAAGTATAGGGGGTGATGAATACCCATTCATCACTCTTTATTCTTTTATTTTAGCTACAAAACCTTTGCCAAACACATATAGATATATGTAAATATTAATGATTATCAATTTGCATGCATTGTGTAAAAATAAATAATTAGCATGTTTTTGTGCATAAATAAAAGAATAAAGAAATCAAAGAAAAAGAGGGAGATATTTAGAATAAATATTGAGTGACCTAATCCCAAGGGAGGGCTCAGCATGGTCATGACCGCATAAAAACCCAAGTAGAGAGAGATAAGGAAGCTCACATGTGTATATATCTGTAAATAAATAAAGGAAAATATTTTCCTCTAAATAAAAATAAAAATGGGTTTGTGTTTATTTGTACATATTTGTAAATATTAAATCAAAATAAAATTGGAAAAATTAAAAAGAAAATAAAAATACCCTTCCTTGTATATATTCATCATGTACATAAGACCACATATTTATTTATTTCTCCTTATAAATAAACAAATAAAATTCCAGAAAAATCTGAATATATTCCATAATCCATAATGTCAATAAATAAAATAAAAATTACAAAGATAAAAATAAAATAAAAAGGAATAAAAATAAAATCAATTTCCTTCATTGTATACATACCATATATGTATATAAATAAACCTTTTTATTTACTCCTTGTAAATAAATAATAAAAATAAAATAAAAATATACTTTTATTCCAAATTTTATCCTATAAATAAATAAAATATAAAACTGGAATAAAAATGTACAAAAATAAATAATTAAAAATCAAAAATAAAAAAATATATAGTGTATATACCTATATATTATACTATAGTGTACATACCTTATTTTTATTTCAAAAAAAAATAAAATTCACCAAAAATTAATTTAAAAAAAAGAAACATTTTTTATGTTTTGAGTTTTTCGAAATTCGACCTATTTCTATTTATTATTGAATTTCCAAATAAATATTAATTGGCGAGCTCTGATTGGTCCACGGGGGATGTTGACCCCCGGTCAACTCTCCCCCTTGGACCACCAGAGCCGGGTTCAACTCGCCCGACCCGACTTCTTCCATTTTTCCCCATTCGATCCGATCGCCAAACACCCGAACCCCGGGCTCCGATTGACCCTCGTTCATCCCTGATCCACGCCCGGGGTGGGTTATCGGGGTCCGTGCTCCGAGTTTCTCGCCCGATCACAATCTAGCCGGACCCCTAATCATATAAATAATTTGCTCCGCCGCACGATTCACTCATCTTTGGCTCCGCATTTTCCATCCCAAGACCTCCATTGCCTTCGCCTGAGTGACAGCGAGCTGAGGGTGGTGTTGCAGTGAGGAGGGAGTGCTCAACCATCGATCCGGCCGCTCTTCGCCGCCGTGCGCCACCCCTGGAGTGGTGCTCGAGCCTCGGGCATCGACAGCCCTCGAGGCGAGGACCTAGAGCTTCAGCAACTCAACCACAGTCGACCTCGACCATCTGGTAAGCTTATTTCGTTCTATCTTTAGCTAATTTTCATTTACGACCAAATCAGCCATCCGCCGACGACCATCGATTCCGACCACATCCGTCCATATCTCGACCATCGGACTCGACCTTCACCTTCGCCCTTCTCACCCGCACGTTCTCCGCCCCTTCATTCAACCAAGTTCACCACGAAACTGGGTCGAGCTCCTTCACCGTCGCATCGCCGGAGCTCCTTCGTTTCGACGCACCGACCATCCACCTCGCTTCTAACCGAGTCGAGGCATTTTGCCCTCGACCCAAGAGTCCTTCTGTGCCACTTTGCAGGTCTGAGGAGGTCCATCTGAGGTCCTCCAAGTTCAGCACAGGAGCCGTCGCTCCGCCTTCGTCGCTGGAGCTCTCTGGAGCCTTCCAGCGTCATCGGAGGAGCCTGACCAACGCGGGAGGCCTTGGCGATCATTTCCCACCTATCAGCAGCCCGCGAGGAGGTCCAGCACGCTCACATTCCTCCGGCGAAGCTCGCCGGCGAGGAGTTCCTCCAGGACCCTCCTCCGCCGTCCGTTCACCCCCGGAGTTCCAGATCTGTCGTGGACCGTTCGATCAGGGCAAAGAAGAGGTCAGCAGCAGGCCACCGTCGATCCGACACGTGGCCTCTTCTCTGCCCTCCATCCAGCGAGGGTTAGCGCCGGCGTCACCAGCCGTCTAATCAGCCACGTGGCGCCATCCCAGCCCATCTGCGAATAAAGGGTAATTTACCCTTAGGCCCTTAGCCTTTTTGTTTTTATTAAATAGTCCTGTAAATATTTTTGTAGTTTATTTTAGTTTGGTAAAATTGCATAGAGGACCTGTTAGTTTACATTTATCGCATTTTTACCCCTGTGTGTTGTGGACACGTGCATCGACACATGATTTTGTGGTGAAATTGCATGTATGGGCCTGTAGATTCTGTTGGTTCATGAATGAAATATCTTTTTAGTTATTTGCACATATACCCCTGTGAGTGTTTTAATTGGACATGTGCCGAATTTCTTGGGTTAATTGCAAATAGTTCCCTAGGCTTTTAGCACCTGTTGCTAATAAGTCCTCGGAACTATTTTATTTGCAGATAGGTCCCTGAGTGCCCAGGACACGTGCTCCACGCGTGAGATCTTGGACTTTTTGCATCTGGACTCCCTAAGCTTCCATTTTTGTTACTTTTAGGCCCCCAGAAGGTATTTTTATTACGATCAGGTCCCTGTGCACTGTGGGCTCTTGGTTGCTTTATATAAAATATCAAATCTCATCCAAATTAAGTGAAAATTTGACACGTGGCTCCTGCCACTGTGTAGGATTTTCACTAGTTTTTGGGAATTTTTTGGAGCTTTTTATTATTTTTAAAATTTCAAAAACACCCCTTTTGCTGTTGTCCAGATATAAAAATCACAAAAAAATTAAAACCTTCTCAAAAATTCTAAAAAATTCAGAATTTGTTTGTTTTAGTGTGCTTGATTTCTGACGAATTTTGGTCATTTTTGGATTTATAGAAAATATAAAAATTAAAAAACTTTGAAAATCTCATAAAAATTCTAATAATTTATAGAAAATTTTAAAAATAGTAAACCCAGTCTCTGATTTTTCTTGTTGTTTATATTTTTCAAAAAAATTACCTCCAGGCTTTGATAGGGCCATTATATATTTTATTTTGTCCCTCCAAGCCTGACTGGACAACCCTCTTCTGTTTTTGCCTTATTTCATTTTTAGAAAATCCTATAAAAATCAGAAAATTATCAAAAATTCACTAAAAATAGAAAAAATTTAAAAGTTATAAAAAAACATTTTTATTATAATTTTTGAAGAATTTTAGAGTAATTAAATAATTGTTGAAAGTTGATTGTTTCATTGTTTTCTTATTTTTCTTTATAATGAAAAATTCCAAAAAAATATAAAAATATTAAAAATCCACCAAAAATCATTTATTTTTATTTTCCCTTATTTTTAACTACTTCGTAGGCCATAAGGCCATCACGTGCTCCCTGAGTCCGACCCTGGTCGCTATACCAGGCTAATCTCATAGCGAGACCGCTAGTTTGAGTTTTCATCGATTTTTATCCTTCTTTGGTGGTCTGAATTTTTCTTGATTGAGCTATGAGTCCCGAGTGACTGAGATCACAATGACCGCATTGATTTATCTACCTTAGTCGTGGATTTCGGCTCATCACAGTCCTACGACCATTACATAAGGTTGTGGAAGGTTTTGTAACTATCGGTTATGGCTTTAGTGATTAGGTCGTGGAGCACTAATGGGTGTACAGGGAAGGTTGGGATTAGGGCTGAAGGCATGTGGAGAGGGAGTGGGTAACAATCAGGTAAATGGGAGAAGAGAGGGGTACGAATAGGGAATCGTACAGAGAGTGGGGGTACTGGAGGAGGAAAAAGAGGTCCTGATCATTGGATCTTGTGCTCCAACGGTCAGGATAAGGACGCAAATGGAGTACTGGGATGCACCTCATTGGAGGAGATCTGGCGATGGAGAATGAAGCCAGTAGGAATGGTCAAATCATATCAGAATATCTGATCGAATGGTTGAGGGGTCGTGCAGGTGGCATGGGAAGGAGCGGCCACGTGGGCACCTTAGAGCGTGCCACGTGTCCTAATGAAATTATTCAAAAAAATATAAAATAAAGAAAAATAAAAAGAAATAAAAAAAGTCGAATCAGAAAGAAGTCAAAAAAATGAAAGTCGTAGATCTCGACGAGATCTACGAGCTTCATGTTGAATAAAATGCTAAAATAACTTATATATACAAGGTGGAATTTTTTGAAGCATTTCTAATGAATAAAAAAATTATTTTAACTCTTTTGATATTATTGTATGTTCAATTTCTTTTTTAAAGCCAAAATAAATATATACAATAATTATCTAAATTTTGGGATTTTTATTAAAAAGATAAAAGGGGGAAAATAAAGAAAATGAAAAGAGTGTTAGTTATGTATAGTAATTAGGGTTAGTTATTAACTAAGGTTTGGTTGTTTAAATTAGTGAATTATTGATGAGATTTATAGAGAAGTCTAAGGGAGGAGGATAATAAATGAAGATTGTGATAATAAATCTGATATTCATCAGTTGTATATACTTTATCCATAAGTCATACTTTCGTATTTTTTGAATAATCTAGTTAATATACTATATAGGTAAGGGTATACGATTAATCAATTGTAAACAATATACCTTGATTATGTATAAAATATTTCAAAATTATGTGTAGATATGATTAAAAAACATGTTTGAAAATGTTTTGTAAAATATAAAATTATTTGAATAATGGTTGTAAAATGACTTGAAAAAACTTTTGAAAATCATTTGGATAACTTTGTAAAATATCTTTAACCTTTGCAAAATAATTTTAAATGTTGGCAAAATTGTGTTTATTTGAATTTTTTTTTGAAATTCAGTTTGCAAATGATTTGGAAAATGGTTGCAAAATTATGTTGAAAATCTATACATACCTTTGAAAAATATTTGCAAAATGATTTTCAAACTTTATAAATGTTTGTAGACAGTTTGTCAAATTATTTTCAAAATAAATTTTTAAAATGTTAGTAAAATAGTTTCAAATTATTTTGAGAACCTTGTACAAAATTATAGCCAATGAAATTCTTTATATACATAACCATTGTATATATACAACTTGTAAATAATAATTAACAACAAACCCTGGTATATTCCTAGTGTAAAATCCAAAATTAATTCTTGTAAATAAGCACATATGCCTATGTAAATATTTGTATATACTTATTTAACTAACCTTTATCAAAAATCTCTTAAAAATTCAAAACTTTTACATAAAAATTTGCCAAACTTTTCATAAATCGATAAAAATTTCAAAATCAGAAAAATGCTTCACAAAAAGATTTTCTTGCATTGTACATAGCATTTGCATTTTTCGGAATAATCAAGACAATTGAACAAGTCCAAATAAAGTATGAAGATTGGAGCTTGGTTTAGACCTTAATCTACTTAATTTCATAGGAACCCATTAAGAACTGGAATTGAGATACTTCCGGTCACCTTGACTTAATTCTTTAGATTCCCTGAGACTATGTTCATGAGTTGGTTCAATGTATCTAACTAGAACACTTCATGGCATCCATATGAATCTTGAGACAGTGATTTGACTAGAAACCTCAAACTTAACACTTAGCTCAATTAAGATGGATTGTTGAAAGATCTTGGAGTCTAAGTTGAGACAATACTAGCACGCTTCATCAAGGGTTTTCAGGAACCATTCTTGGGGACTACCGAAACTGGTACTTCAACCCACTTCTTCTGGTAGTATGGACATATAATGACTGAAGATTGGATTGAAACAAAGCTTCGAATGAGGAATGGTATGCTAGCACAACTTTTTTCGAGACCCCAAAACATGGGCAGACCAAAATATTCTGTACCCGTCGGGGCAAAAACAAGAATGCAAAGAAATGTAAAACAAGAAAATATCCAAAAAAACCTACATCAAAAATTTCACAACAATATTGAGCTTCAAATAAAAGCTTGTGTGTTGATGATGACTCGATTACACTGGCCGAGCTTCACAAGGAAATGAGACTACACTTGTCAGTTTCAACTTCTTTTTCAATTCTTATAGCTTCTCTCCCCTTTCAGTTCTGAACTATCATACACTTGACCTTGGAAGGAAATGTCCATATCCTCAAGGATGAGTTGCTAGAGGAGGAGACTCCTTGATAGTTCATCAGTTTGTCTGGGAAGAGCTAGCAAATTCACACTCATGGTACTTTTCATTTCAAGGTTGCCAAAGTATGTGAATGAAAGGGTGGTTCTGAATAAATTGTGAATTGAGATGAATGGAGGACTATGGAACCAAATGGTTGTTGTTTCACCCTTCCTAACCTAAATGTGGTTCCAAACAAACTAAGAATCCAAAGTTCTTCATTGAGCTCCAAACTTTTATTTTATTAATACAAGTTTAAAAGTCAAACTTATTCCAAGTTCTTTTAGTTTCTTTTTCTGTACTCATTAGCATAAGTGTTTATTAGGGGGTGATGAATCTCCCTTTTATCACCTTTATTTTTTCATTTTGGCCTTAAATCATATCTAAATACGTGTATATAGCAATAATTTGTACAAAATAAAACTCAACTATTAACATACAAATACTGTGTAAATAATGGTATTCAATTCCAATATAAAAATAATAGAGGTAAGAAAAAATAATGAAGTGCCAAAGATAGTGAGTGAACCTAGACCCAGTGACCTAGTCATCATGATGACTTGGTTGACAAGGAATACAGAAGGGGGTGATAGGGTAGACTAAATGTACAAAGAACAACTCAAAACCCTGATTCTTTTTGCCTAATAAATATGATTTTGGGACCTATTTTATTCTTTATTACTTACAACTCAAATAGAAAAACCCTCAACATGAAAGTTGTACATAAAAATACAAAGAAAAATACAAAATTTATTTCAAAAAAAAATATTACAAACTACACCTAGCACACTGATAAATCCAAGATTCATCATTTTAATATATTGATCTTAGCAAAATCCCTGAGTAAAATCTCAAATAAATGTCCATAAAATCAATAAATTAATAAAACGACTCTTGTAAATAAAATACACAAATTATTATTAGATATATATATATATATATATATTGTATAAAATAATTAATAATAAAAAGCCGTAAAATGAAGGAGTTTTTCACCTGTGAATAGCCCAAACTCTTATATTTATAATAATTTCATTTCAACACCTTTTCGAATAATTCTTTCTCTAACTTATTTATAAAAATGTATATAAAAATACAAAAATATAAAATAAAATTCATCGCAAATAAATACTCAAAGATCCTAAAGAGGAAAAGTCGTAAAGTCTAACTTCCTGGATGAATTCCTGCTCCATATGAAATCCAAGTTCACCAAACTCACTTTTAACCTTCAAGTTTGAAAATTATCTATCCAGTAAAAATGGTTTCATTAAAATTGGAGCTCGTTTGCAAAATTTGATTTTGGGGACCTAGTTGTATATTGTACATAATACAATAAATGTGACTTTGATTTTTTTTCTGGTACAATTCTAACTCTTTTTTATTTTTTTTCTATAGTTTCTTTATTGTATATTTTGATAAATAACACAGTTAAAAAATCTCAAAAAATGTTTTCTTATTGAAAATAAGGCAAACTAACTTTGTATATAATGTACATATTTTTCTTTTCTCATTTTTTACTTTTTTCTCATTTCTTAAAAAATCCAAAAAAATGATTGTGTTTTATTTTTTTCTTATTTTATTTTTTATTTTGTAAATATAATTTATTAAAAATACAAAAAAATAATACTAGAAAAGTCAAAAAAACGTGTTCATATTGTTTGTTTGTTGCATTTTATTTTGTTGATGTTTATGTAATTTTCCATTTCTTTTCTTTTTTTTTTATTTTCACTCTTTTTAATAGCCTGTTTTATTTTCTTTTCTTTATTTTTCATTCTCTACAATTACTTCTAGACATCTCCATTTTATTTTCTAACCTCCCATTCAACTCCTTAATCTCCATCTTCATTTTTCTTCGACATCCCATTCTTCTCGTTTTTATTCACCTCCTCTACTTCATTTTCCCTTTATCCGCCAATTCCTTAAACAAGAGAGGAGAAAATTCCAGCCCCACCAAAGCTCCTCGGTGACAGCTCCACCTTCGACGTTGAGCGATGACGAGTCTCCGGCCTTCTTCGGCCATTGGCAAGATCTGCGGAGCTCCAATTCGCATCGCAGTTTCCTTCAGGTCAGTATGTAGCCTCGCATGCTCCACCACATGCTCGAGGCCACAATAGGACTTCAGCGTAGCTGCTCCGCCTTCCAGCAAAAATTCAGGTAAGTTTCCCATCCTCATTTTCCTTATTATTTTATATTATCTAACGCCATTTTTTTGTCTTGGTTATATTCATTTTTTATTACCACATCCAAATCACCATCACCCCACTCCATCATCATCATTCACCACATCACCTCCCCTTATTCTCATCTTCATTTTTATGTCCTATTTTAAAATAATCGAAAATAAATAAAATCAAAGCAGCAGTTTTTAAAAAAAATAAAAAATGAAAAATTCCAATGTTGCCCACGACCCCCTTCTTCTTCCACGTGCAGGTGGCACCACCGCCACCTCCAGGTCGCACCCACGTGCGCGGCCACGACGCCCACCTCCAGCCCCCGCGTCCCTCCGCCACCGTCGCCCACCGCTCCATCGTCCTCCTCGTGCATGCTCTCGTCCTGTGACCCTCCCACCTGCACTGCCCTAGCTTCAGCCTTTGTGCACCATCAACGCCACTGTCACTTCCCGTCGTCCACCGCCAGGGATGCCCTCCTGCCACCATGAGCGTGCCTCCCGTACGGGCCGCGCCGCCCCCCCATCGAGCCATCCACACATCGAAGAAGAAGGTTGCCTTCTTCATTTTTTATTTTATTTTTTTTATAAAATTTGCATATTTTTTACTGCATGTTTTGATATTTGCGACATAGTCCATGTGCATGTTTTATTTGTAAAAGTTAATTTTTGAATTTGCACGGATACCCCTATGTTCATGTGTTAATTTGGAAATCTTTTTAGCATCATTTATTTTAATGAAAAATGTCGTGTTGTTAAGAAACAAATATTTATCATTTTGATATTCAATTAGATTTTTTTGAGCATCGAGTAATTCATTAAAATTATTTTAGTGAAAAATTGCATATTTTACCCAATTTGTGGTTTTAAATTCATATTTAAGTAACGGTTGCTCCAAAAACTATGCAAAAATCAAAGATGATGCTTTGAAATGTATTTAAACTACTATCCAAATTTCATCTAAAATAGATGTGTTCTACCTTCAATAAATTTGTGATAGATTTTGGTAATTGATTTTTAATTAAATTCACACACATTATTTTTACGAAATTCCAACTCTCTTGGATTACATATTAAAATTCCTTATTGAGATAATTTGCTCTCTGGCTAAATTGGTATAATGTATTTATTAGGAATTAAATACTCACCGTCACTCTATTTTCATTAAAAATTCATATAAAATTCATATATTGGCAAAAAATTCAATAAAGTTAGTGTAGCCTCATTTCATCGTGTTTAAGATTCAGTAAAATTTTCATATTTTTGCAATATATTTGAGTAAAAAATTGCATGAAAACCCATAAAAAGTATGTATTTGTCATTATTGCATTTAAACCTTAAAGTTCTAAAAATTGTGTTTTGCTTTCATCATTGGATTATATTTATAGGAAAAATATAATTTGGTTAAATTGGATTAATTTTACATTAAAATTAATTTGGCTAAGTTGTGTCTTTTCTTATTAACTTAACTCACCCGTATTTTGCATTCACGTTTTTTTGCATATAAAAATACATAAAATACAAATAGGAAACCTAGATCTAACTTATCCGATTTGACCCAAAGTTGTTTATTTGCCTCCATGTATTCGACCTCGGACTTGCTCGGTATATAAATTTAAGCCGAGAAAATCCTTGCAGAGATCTTTTCTCTGTTCTGATTTAGTTGGCAGAGTGTCATGCTAAAATGAGTACCGATTAATATACCCACTTAGGCTGATTCATCAGACACACAAGAAAACCGCACAGAGAACTTACCAGACTTGTATCTCCTCCCTACAAACCCAAAATTGACCAAAAACAATCTTTATTGTTCACAAAATATAATTTATATTAAATGAATGTGGTTTCTTTTAATTTGAAATTGAGATGCAAAAGTTGGCTTTAGGTCCCTATTGTACTGCATACATGTATATAATAATCAATATATTCATGCTTTATATTTTTACATTTCTTGTATTTATATATACTTGTAAATATTATTCAAAAGATAAAATAATAAACATATAATAAAACCAAGAAAATTCATTAAAATAAATAAAGTATTAATATAAATAGGTAAACTATACCTATATAATATATGTACATAATTATTTAAGTAAATAAATAAAATCAAGAAAACATAATAAAAATATGTAACAGTTAATTAAATAAGTTATAAATAGATAAATTATGTAAATAATAGAATAAAATCCAAAATAAAAAAATAAACATAAAAGAACTACAATACATGTAAATATGCCTATGTATATACATTTAAATAATAACATCTAATAAATGGTCTTGTAAAAATAAATAAAAATCGGAATAAAATACTACATAAAATAACAAATTTTTTTGTTTCGACCTAGAAAGCATTTATTATTTTATACAGAATTAATAAAGTATTTTTTTTGAAATTCACTGGATGGTCCACGTAGACAAACCAGGAGCGTCTTATGTTGATTGGGCGGATCAACTATCCCGGCATCTGGCCTTGCCCGTGTCAGACCCGTGACCCTCCATATTTCTCTAATTTTTTGGTCATGTTCCAGAGCTTGATGGTCGTCGATCCCTTTAGTAAACTTGCACCCCTCACCATCCTCCATCTTAGTAGGGGTATAGCTTCCACTAACTCCTTCCCAATTTCCGGCAACAGCCTCTCGAACCTCCACCATCTCATATGCATAAATAAGCTCCTTTACCACCCTTTCTCTTTTTGGGCATTCTTCCTTCACCGTAACCCCTAAAGAACCCTTGGTTGGGTGTCTGGTGATAACATGCGTCACTCCCACCATTTACAGGATAGATAAGGCGGTGATTGAAGCGAACAATGGTCGGTCAGAGCACTTCTGACAAGCCTTCCTTCTGTTCACTAGAATCCCAAGTAGAGCTATTTTCTTTCTCTTTTTGTCTCGTGTTTTATTCATAGAGCATAGTATAGATTTTAGTTTCAGTAATTAGGCTTTACTCTAGTTTTATTTAGTGATTTAAGATATGATGGAGCTTCATCTCGAGCTTGATATTAACTGTGCCTCGACTATTTTTGACCCTTATCTTTATCCCATCTGCGTCCCTCTACATTTTCACTGCAAAATCCCCTTGTTCCCACCTTTGATTACGCAAGAATCTGAGACTTTGAGCTCCTCTCTACCGCCTTCGATGGATCTCCTCCATTCTGACCACCCTCTGCACCTCCAACTTTAGGAGAGGGTCGAATATGACCCCCTCGCCTCCCTCTTTCTTTTTGCTTAGGTACAGGAGCAAAGCAACCCTTGGAGCCTGATTCAGAAGCTCAAGTCAGAAGCTCCATGTCCTTAGAGATCTAGGCCCCTTCTAATGGGGCTCAGACCCCATTGAGACATCTTGTTGACGCAGAGGACCTCCAGGAAATGGTTGAACCCATCAGGAGACAAAGAGGACGCTAGATGGTGGAGATATTTCTTATTAAAGTTAATCCAGCATGAGTTCTATGGTTGTTCTTCCAACGTGCCTTACCATCGTCGGATTGAGGAGGGGGCCCAGATCTAATACGGGCCCTTGAAATAAAATCGAAACAATGCTCGTGCATCCATCATCCACATTTAGTGATGCCACGTGGAGCACTGTGCGCCCTCGGATCATGCTCTCTAGGGTAAATTGCATAGGTCCCTCTCTACACTTTTATATTTATATTCTAGTCTTGTAAAAATTAATTGTAGTTTAAAAAGTTTTGTAAAAATTGCATAGGACCTATATAATATAGTGTTATTTGTCGATTGGTCCCTTGCTAGGTCACCTCATGTGGCCATCCATGTGAGATTCCTGGGTTAATTGCATAGAAGCCATCCCGGCTTCCCTTATTTAATATTAGTACCAAAAGTTGTAAAGATAGTGTAAGCTTTTGGGTTATTTATTCATCACACCTTGTAGTGTATTTTTATTGTAAATATGCTCATGTTAATATTGAAGTTTATTTCTTCTCTTCCTATTTTTATAAGTTAGCTCCCGTGCTTTATAAATTTTGGAAAATCTAAGAGATGTTTGATTTGATGCGTGCACTCACGTATATTTTTATCTAACATTTTCTTGTAATTTTCCATTGATTAAAATAGAATGGGAGCTATTTATTCCCTATTTAAAAATAAAAATACAAAAAAATTATAAATTCTTAAAAATTCAATATATATACATAGTGTATATTCATCTATATTGTAGCTCTAAACCAAAATCACAAAAAATATAAAAAGAAAACACTAATAATTTAATAACCCTAAAAACTCTATAAAAATCAGTAGAAATTATTTAAACCCAAAAAATAGCTTTTGGTTGCTTTTTTATTATATTATATTATATATTATATATTAAAAAATTGAGTATTTTTTGATGTATTATATATTTTTAAAACCCAAAACAATTATGCCTAGTCATTATAGTTATTGTTTTGATATATTTAATACATTAGAAAACCTAAAAATTAGAAAAAAAATATAAGTAAAATTACAAACATAGACAAATATTTAAAAACAAAAAACATTTTATTTTGTAAATTTTTAATATATATATAGCTATATTTAAAAATATAAAACATTGTATAGATTATATATATACTTAATTAAAATAAAATATTTATTATTAGTAGTATTATTATTTATAAATACCTAATTTATATTTAAAACCCTTTAAAAATAAAAAGGATTGTTCTTGTATACATTTCCTATATTTTTAGATCTATTTAATATATATATAGTATTTATAATATACATATTATTAGTATTTAGATATGCATACTTATTATATCTTAAAAATAAAAAATTAAAAATTAAAAAGAAAATCAAATTTTAAAATTTGAAAATATAAAAAATATAAAATATACAAATCCATAAAAATTTAATATAATTAGAAAAACATAACAATAAAAACGAAAAAAGTTCAAAAATAACTATTATTTATTTTTATTATTTGACATTAATTATACCTATCCACGATTTGCTCTCAGTGGTTTGAGCCCTGCAATTGCTATCTATACACATCTTTATGTAGGGTATAATAAATTTCACCTTTCATTACTTTGTTGTTTTATCATTATTGTGGGTTGATTGTTGATTTGATTGATTGATCAAGTTCTGAATAACATGGGAGTGGCTGATACAACAATTGTTGGATCCGACCTGTCAGATACCACAGGCCCTCTAAAATCGGGCATTAGGAATTGTTGCTAGTCATTCTATCACCTTGACTCGGGGTTAGGATTAATATGTACATATTTACATATTTCAAGGCTTCTTTCTTTTATTTTTATTTTTCTCTTTATTCTTTTATTTTAGATTAAATAATTGTTAAATATGTAATATTAACAAAAGGAGTTTGTATGTTAATTAACGAGAATTAGTTGATATTTACATGTATTTTACTAAGGATTGTAGATAAAATGAAGAATAATGGAGATGAATCATGGATTCACCAATCCTCATGTGTCATCAATCCATGTCATTGATCCCATATCGAACTACCTAACCTCGACCACTTGATGCTTAACGGAGACATGTGCAAAGCATGTGATACTTGGCCATTTTCTAGGGATCGCCTTATTGCGTATTAGCATTGCCTACAGGTCATCATATTAATTGAGTCACATGACTGAACACACACGAATTTTGGAAGACTTACGTGAATCGCTCGACATTTCTGCATTATTCCATGCACGTAAGTAACTTTTACATAATTACATATATAACCATATATTAAAAACTAAATAAATAAATATGCTAATTTATATATTAAATAAAATATGTAATAAACAAATAAAATAAAAATACTTATAAATACATATTAGTATACCGTATAAATTCAAAAAGTCAATTTTGAAAATTTATACATTTTATTTTTAATAAATAAAAATAATTCATAAAAATGCATTCTTACTTCAAAATCCATAAAAATTGAAATATTCATTCCAAAATTCCAAACAAATATACTAGATGTATTTTATTACGTTTTAAAACATATTCAAAAACCAAACAAAAATACAAAATATAAACGAGTAAAAATCCAAATAAAAACCATATAATAATCATACAAAAACGTAAAATGTGTATAGCATATCATTTAATGGTATAGAAATGTTCTATAACATAAACACTAAATATATTCTTAATCTCTAATATTTTAAATTGAATAAAAATGGTTTTGACATCATTTTTCTTATTAAATCCTATTCAGAATAAATATGTTAAAAACTTTTAGAAAAGGTATATTAAACATAAAAACATGTTAATTCATAATTTTTAAGTGCATAAAACATAAAAATATTATTAAAAATACAACTAGACCACTTTATATTACTTGTAAATTTTACTTTATAATGAATCTATTTTCCAAATTTAAATCAATAAAAATACAAAATTAAACATAAAATTAAAAATCAGAAAATATAAATATGAAAAAATATAAAATAGCTAAACAACATAAAATTATATACCTATATTGTTATACCAAAAACAACGGAAAAGTATAATTATACATAAAACCACTAAAAATTCATAAAACCTCTATAAAATTAAAAAATCAGAAATTCTAAACCTAAATAACTCTTCTTATCTACTCGTGCCTAAATAGTTTGTCTCCCTAAGTTCGACCCTAGACATATATACCATATCAATAAAATATAAAAAAATAAAACATTGTCTGATTAGTTCGATTTCCAGGTTACTACAAGATCATATTCATTTTTCTTGAATTAAAACCTATAAAACCACACTTAGGATTTCTTTCTCACGATCCTAAAATAGTTGGTTAGCTGTAAATAGTTAATATGAATGACATATAGAGTCAAAAGATATGATATATTTTAATATCACTTATGTGTACCATTTCTCGTGATCGCGAATCTCCTTAATTTATAGGTCAATCAGAATTCTTTCCTCCCCTCACCGAATGCATCACAAAATCGTCAGAAGCAAAGAGATTGTAGTATGGGCTCCCCCTATAATTAATAGAAGCCAAGACCATCACCTTGGCCCTTCCAACCATAACACTCTCCAAGCCCATGATGACGCGCGGATGCAACTCGGGTTAAGGAATATCAAAGGTCATTGCGACATGAATCGCAATGCACAATCAATCAAGAAAAATAGACCACCAACTAAAGGAATCAAAAATCAAACAAGGCAAGCGGTCTTGCTACTTTATTTTACCTGTATAGCTACCAGGGTCGATCACAAGGAGCACGGAATGACAAGTCTATGAAGTAGTCGGGTAACCAGGAAAATAAAGAAAATTGGTGGATTTTAATTTTTTAAATTTTTTTATGATTTTGAAATAAGAAAAAGAATAAAAGAAAACCAAAAAGCAACACTAAAATAATTATTTAAGCATCCAAAAATATTCAAAAATTCAAAACAAAAATCTTTTTATGTTTTTAAAATATTAAAGTGTTTTTATGAATTTTATGGGGTTTTTGTGATTTTTAATTGCTTTCCTAAAAATAAAAGAAAGTCAAAAACAGAAAGCAATGTACAGCTGGGATCTAAAGGCCAATTAAAATTAATCAAAAAGCTTATAAAATCCTAACAGTAATTTTATGTGAAACTACAAAATAAAATCTACATACAGAAGAAGAAAACACAATTTTTATTTTTTTATTAATTTTTAATGATTTTTATAAGATTTTTACTCTTTTTCAATTTTTATGGGTTTATAATGGGAATGAAATAAAAATTGCATAACAATTAAAACAACACAAAAAAAGTAACCAGGAATTTTTTTATAATTTTTCATAGTATTTTATTATTTTTAGTTGATTTTTCAAAATAGACAAGGACACTTTTTAAGGTTTTTTATTTTTTTTAAAAAAATAATAAACGAAATCAAAACACAACCCAAAAATCATCAAAATTCCTACACAGTAGCAGGGGCTACATGTCAAAATCTCAGATTTTTGGAGCAAAAATGCTATTTATTTAATTTAAAACAAAACTCATAGCTCATAGGGACCAAAATGCAAATAACTTAAGTTCTGGAACTAAAAAGTAACATGCAATGAAATCTTAGGCAATTTCTCCACTAATATCCACACATATCACAAATCAGCACTCACAGGGGTATACTGGTGATGAATCCTCATTCATCACTCTTTATTCTTTTTTTTAGCTACAAATCCTTTGCAAAACACCATGTAGATATGTCTAAATAGAATAAATTATAAAAATGCATGTATTATGTAAATAGCCATAATTAGCATGTTTTTGTGCATAAATAAAAGAATAAAGAAATAAAAGAAAAATAGGGAAATATTTAGAATAAATATTGAGCGACCTAATCCCAAGGGAGGGCTCAGCATGGGCCTGACCGCAAAAGAAACCAAGTAGAGGGAGATAGGGTCAATCACATTTGTACATACACCTATGTATATAAATAAATTTATTTTCCTCAAAATAAAAATAAAAAGTGTTTCTTATATTTTGTATATATTTATAAAAAAAATAAAAATCAGAAAAATAAGAATAAAAATAATAAAATCCATTTTCCACCTTGTATATATACCATGTACATATGTGTATAAACCTATTTATTTAACTAATGTAAATAATTCATAAAAATAAAATAAAAATACCTATTTATTCCAAATTTATGTCGTAAATAAATAAAATATAAAATTGGAATAATTGTGCAAAAATAAACAATTAAAATAAAAATATAAAATACATATATGTATATACCTATATATAATAATAATATAATGTAAATACATAATTTATAATTCAAAAGAAATAAATAAATATCACAAAAAAATACTTTGGAAATAAATAAATATTTTTCATTATGTAAATATTTTGAAATAAGGACATTATCTATTTTATTTTGAATTTCTAAAATAATTTCCAATGGTGGCTTCTGATTGGTCCAAGGGGGATATTGACCCCCGATCAACTCCCCCCTCTGGACCACTCGTCCACGGATCTTTCCCCCGACCCGATTTCTCAGATTTTTGTAGGCTTGATCCGGCCACCATTCATCGAAACCCCGGGCCCCGATTATCCTTGAATCATCCCTAATCCACGCTCGATCATCCTTCTAGGGATCCAAGCTTCACCGTGCTATGCCCGACCCCATCTTCTCGGACCCTTCCTAGTATATAGTCTCACCTCTGGCTGCAATTTCACTCCATATTTGGCTCCGCCCTTCCATCCCAGGACCTCCATCACCATCCTTAGAGTGACAGCTATCCGAGGGTGGTGTCGCAGTGAGGAGAAGGCATCCCCAGCCACTGATCTGGTGAGCTCTTTCGTCGTGCGCCACCACGAGGTGCGCCGAGCCTCGGACCCCAACAAATCCTTGAGGCAAAGACCCCCGGAGGTCCAGCATCTCCAGCCCAGTTGACCTTAGCCATCAGGTAGTCCCGACACCCTTTAGATTAGCTTAATTTCAATTTACGCCCAATCGCGCCGCCGGCCGTCGTCGGCCGATTTCCACCAATCCGCTCATCCGTAGACCCATCTGATCATCGATTCACGATCACGAGACTCCTATCCACCTACTTCACCCATCCGATCACCTTGGTTCACCCCGAAACCTAGAAATGGACCTCCATCGTCGTCGCTTCGCCGGAGGTCTCTGCTCCAACCCATTTGTCCATCCATTCCACCCCCTGAAGGGTCGAGGCACTTTGCCCTCGACCCATGAGTTTTGCTGTGCTATTTTGCAGGTCGAAGAGACCCATCTGAGGGTCCAAGAGTTCGAGCACAACCACTTCGAGCCTCCTTCATCGCCGGAGCTCCTAGGAGCTTCTCGGCTTCATCGGAGGTGCCCACCAGCTGCGGAACACCGTGACGGATCTCTTCCACATCTCAGCAGCCTCATCAGAGCCCCCCACCGCGCGCATTGGGCCGACAAACTTCACTGGCGAGGTGTTCTTGGAGGAGCTCCAGCTACCGGCCAATCAGCCCCTCCGCTCCAGTTCTGATCCGGACTGCTCGTTTACGCGAGATCTGCACTGTCCGATCCATCAGGGCTTCGATCTGGACCGATCATCGACGAAGAGGCGTCTTCTGTTCTCAGCCATCGGATCTCCACGTGGCGCTTCCTTGACCGTCGATCTTAAATAAAGGGGTAATTTGCACTTAGGCCCCTCCTCCTTTGCTTTTTGTTGTTTAGTCCTGTAAATATTAGTTTACGTTGTTTTTATTTTGGAACAATTGCTGTTAGGAACCTATATTTATTTTATTTACACTTTAGTCCCTGCCTTTATGAGATATGTGCTTCGTCACGTGAGGGTTGGACATTTTGCATGTTTGGTCCTGTGTTTCCTGTGTTATTGATAGAATATTTTGAAATAGGAATTACACTTATACCCCTCCGTGTTTGAGCCACGTGCTACGCACGTGTTTTGTGGGCTTTTTGCATTCCAGGCCCTGCACTTTCCTTATTTGTTATTGATTTGTCCTGGAAATATGTTTTCTTACATTTAGGTCCCTGACTGCTGTGCACCTTGTTTTTATTAATAAAATAACAAATTAAATCCAAATTAGGTGAAATTTGGATACGTGGCTCCTGCCACTATGTAAAAATTTCCTTAAAATTTTGGGACATTTTCGAGGCTTTTTACTATTTTTAAAAAATAAAATAAACGCATTTTTATTACTGTCTGAATTGAAAAATCAAAGAAAAATATAAAAATTTGTCTAAAAATTATACAAAATTCAGGATTTGTTTGTTTTTCTGTGTTTGAGTTTCTATCAAATTTTTGTGCTTTTTGGATTTATAAAAACCAAAAAAATAAAAACAGTAAAAACTTTATAAAAATTCTATAAAAATCTATAAAAATCAAAAAAATATAAACTCTTTTCTTGTAGCTTAGTTTTTACATATTTTTTATCATTAAAATTACCTCTAGACTTTTATAAATCAATTTTATATTTTTAATTGATCTTTGAGTATGGCTGCATAGTAGCCCATATTGTTCCTCTTTCTTGATTTTTAGAAAATTAAATAAAAATTGAAAAATTCTGAAAAATTCAGCAAAAACATTTAAAAATATAAAAAACACAAAAATAATTTTATTTTAATTTTTTAAATATTTTTTAGTGTTCAAATAAATTATTGTTGTTGCTTGTTTTTATCTTTTCTCATATTTTCCTTATTAATAAAAATACAAAAAAATTAAAAACAATTAAAATCCACCAAAAAATATTTTATTCTTTATTTTTGATTTTGACAACTTCGTAGGCTGCAAGGCCAACTCGTGCTCCCTGAGTCCGACCCTGGTCGCTATACCAGGTTAATAAAATTAATGAGGACCGCTTTTTGATTTTGATTGTTTTATACCTTGTTTGGTGGTTCTTATATTTTTCTTGTTGTCCGATTCTCCGAGATCCGGGTCGCAACGACCCAAGATTGATTTCTACCTTTCCCGACAAGGGCATGGAGGTTTATCCGACCAAGGTGGATGTCATTAGAAAACTCAATCCACTGTCCAACTTGCGGCAGTTACGGTCTTTTCTAGGGCACGTCGATTTCTACAGGCGCTTCATTCATGATTTTAGTAGGATTGCCCGACCGTTGACTGATCTACTGATGAAAGACACCGAGTTCCTTGTCGATGACAAGTGTCTATCATCGTTTGAGACTCTCAAGAGTTGTGTTGTAGAGGCTCTTGTTCTCCAGCCACCTGATTGGTCTCTCCCATTCGAGATCATGACGGACGCCTCCGATTTTGCCATTAGGGACGTGATGGGACTGAGAAGGAGATGCTAGCCGTAGTTTTTGCCTTAGATAAGTTCAGATCTTACATCATTGGATCTAGAGTGGCCATCTATACTGATCATACCGCCATCAGGTACTGATAACTAGGGTAAAGCAAGGGTTTAAATGATCCACACAAGGCGGGACCACAATGTCGCTGCGGCGACCGCTCACAGAACCCTAATTAATCAACAATGAACCCACAATAAATAAATCAAGCAATGAAGAATAAATGTGGAGTCAAATTTATTATTAACTCTACATAAAAAGGTGTATAGGTGTAAGTACGTAGAGGTCGAACACAGGGAGCACACATGATAGATCAAGCAAGTGCAAAATGTGTGATGTGATTAAGTGTCTACAATATGCGGATGTCTTTGTGGGTTTTTAATTTTAATTTTTTTAATTTTTAATTTTGTATTTTGATTTTTAATTTTCTGATTTTTTATTTTCTTTTTATATTATATATTTTTTTCCTTTTCAAAAACTAGAATATAAACAGAGTAAGAAAAAGGAAGATATGATATTTATATAAAAAAAGGAAAATGCTCAAAAAATAGGAAATAAAATATTTGTGGTCTTTTTATAATTTTTTTACTGTTTTTGTGATTTTTGGAGATTTTTCTAAATAGTTTTAGTATTTTTAAAAGCTAAAACACAAGAAAACAGTACACTAAGCTGCTGGCCGAAATTAAAATGGGAATGAAAAATAGCAAACAGCAGCAAAATTTTCCCAAATTAATTTTAAAATAAAGACAATAAAATGGGGAACCGACAGGACCTGAATTTATATTTTCTTGATTTTTCTAGAATTTGTTTAGATTTTTATGAAGATTTCTAAGGTTTTCTAATTTTTAAGGTTTTTGTTTTGAAATTTTAGTGATTTTTGGACTGACACTAAAATATACTAAAATAGACCTTAGGTAATTTTTTTGGAACTTTTCAAAAAGATTTGATATTTTTTTGGTATTTTCTAATGCAAACAATAACTAAAATGCATATTTTTTATTTTTAATAAATATTAAAATGCACCAAAAATGAAATGCAAAAATATAGAGTAAATAAGCAAGCACACAGGAGCTTAAGTTAATTTTTTGGGAATTTTTCGAGTTAAAATGATGCTCTAAATAAATAGGGAAAGCATACAAAAATACAATGCCTGGCAGGGGTATAAGTACAAATAAACAAACATCCAGGGGCAAAGTTGCAATTTTATCATAAAATCTACTAGTGAATATAAAACTTAATGGACCAATTACAAATATCGAGACCCGCAAGGGTATGCTTGTAAATAACCCACCCACGCACGTGACTAGCACACGCCTGGGAAGGGTATAAATGTAATTTCCAAAAATCTGGGGGCCTTGATGCAAAATAACCAAAAGTTTTACACTTAATGGAAAAGTTCTTGGACTAAATCTAAATACTTAAACCTAGGAGGGTGTCCGTGCAAAATGCCCCGCGCCTCACGTGAATTGGTCACGTGAGGTGACGTGGCTTGGACTAGAATGCAATATATAAGGTCCAGGGGCTACTTGCAAATATTACAAAAAATATTTAACTACCAATGAAAGTTTTTGGACTAAATAAAAATTACAAAACATGCAGGGGATAATATGCAAAATACCCACGCTTGCGCGGGAGCGGACGGTCCAGATGCGTTCACTTAAACACGTGTCAGCTTCTCCTTGCACGATGACGGTTCGCGCCCAACGGCTGTGATTGGATCCACGATGATGATCGAACGGCTGGTGGCATGGCGAATCCAACGGCAGCTGTAGCGTCTGGAAGGTGGCCAAGATCCAACGGCGGGCGGGGCTGGACGAAGAACTGGGAGGAGCTCCGGCGTGGTGAAGTTCTCCCGGTCAAATCAAGCCTCTCGGGCGTCCTTCAAACGTCCAAAAATGGCAGATGACGTCCTGCGGTCCTCCTCTATCTCCTGATGTCTCCAGAACACCTCGGCGGTGGCTGAGGCTCGCGAAAGAGGGCGGCGAAGCTGTGAAGCTCCACTGGACTCCAGCGAGTCGCAAAATGAGCCCAGGCTCGAGTCAAACGTCCTTGACCTACAAAAAGAAGTGGGAGGGCCCAGGGCAAAATGCCGGGGTCCCGCGATGGTGAAATGGTGGCGCGAAGTGGCGAGGATGAGCTCGGCCGGAGGAGCGCTCCGGCGAGGTTGATGTGGAGGATGATTTGATCGATGAAAGTGGAAATTTCTTGAGGGCTTTTGATCCTAAGACTACGACGAGAAAATGCAAAAGAAATAAAGGGGGATAGGGGCTGCCTCGACGGTGGAACACCGGAGCGAAGAGTACCTCGACCGCCGGCGAAGGGGGAGGTTGTGGAAGCACCTCAGGCGTCGCTCGACCCACCCGAAGGTCACCGAGGAGAGCTGTCACCTTCTCCTAGCTATTGGGCATGAAAGGGGAGCTATTCATATGGAAAGAGGCGTTCAAAAATCGAATTGAAGTCGGGGGTGCATTTTATGTGGTTTGACTCTATGACTATGGCGCTCCAAAGACCAAGGTGTATCGAGCGAATCGATGGCTCTCTCCTCCAAAAAAACGTAAGGGCGTGAATCCTTGATCGAAGGGGAGAAAAAGTTGTGAAGGTTTCATCATGAAATGGTGCAAGACAGAGCCTCGACAAATCGGTGAAGATGGGTTCAAACGAGGTCTGACAGACGCACATGGGGGAAGGACGCCTAGTTGACCAGGGTCAACTAGGGTTTGTGCTTGGTTGGTCCACGTGGACCAACCAGGAAAAATCCCTGAAAAATCTTTTGTAAAATCATTTAAAAATAGAAAATGAATTATTTAGTTTTAGGTTATAAAATAAAAAATGTTAGTAATTTTATAAATTATTTTATGGTGATTTTTAATTATTTTTATGAAGTGTAATTTTACAAGTTCACTTTTATATCCTTTATAGGTATATTACTTATATATTTTATTAATTTATTTTTATTTTGTGATTTTTATTTCTTTATTTTTATTTATTATTTTATATATTTATAAAGTATTTTTATACACTTAAAAGTATTTTTGTTTTATTTTTCTGAAGTGTTTTATACATTTAATAAAATACAAGTATAAATTATACAGGTATAAGTACAGGTACTATACCTATGTGTTCTATATATAGGTATTTTTATTTTATATTTTATTTGGGTTTTTATTCTGATTTTAATGTACATATATATAATAAGTAATATTTACAAAATTATAAAAATATAACAATGATGAATAAATAATAAATGGAATATTTCAATCTATACAGGTATACAATAGGGGTCCAAAACTCAACTTTCAAACCATAGCTCCGCCAAATGCGAAACCACCGCTATTAAATAGCTTATTTTAAATTAAATAAAAGGTGAGTTTTGCATTTGGGGTTTTCATTTGTGAGGTACGGGTCTGGGAAGTTGGGATTCTGGATTTTTATTCAGATCATAACTTTTTATCTGTACATTATTTTTGAATGAAATCAATTTTGTATTTTTCTTTATTAAATTATGTACAACTTTCATGTTCAAAGTTTCTTTATTTGAGGTATAAAAAGTGGAACCAAAAATAGGTCCCAAAATGAATAAAAAATGGATAAAAAGAATAGGTATTTTGACTGTATTTTGACCCTTATCTCCCCCTACTTTATTCCTTGTCGACCTATTCATCAAGATGCCTAGGTCTTGGGGTTTCGGGTCATAAAATATTTACAATATTTTATTTTTTTCTTTTCTTTTATTTATTCTATAATTTTGGCTTTAATTACAGTATTTTATACACTATTTACATGCACATGCATGAATGCTAAGATGCTGGATTTAAGGGTATTTACACACATTTACTGGGGTTTTTAAGACCAAAATGATAGAATAAAGATGATGAAATGTGGATTCATCATCCCCCTATACTTTACCTTTGCTAGTCCCTAGCAAACACTTATGCAATAAGTGCAGAAAAGAAAACAAAGAAAAGAAAAAGAAGAAAGATGGACTAAATTTAATTATCATACTTGTCTTCACAAAATAAAAGTTTGGAGCTTAAATCAGACCTTTGGAATTTTAGTGCAGGCGGAACCTTAATGGGAACCGCATTTGAAATCCAACAGTCCCTGAGAATCCCAAAACTCTGTCCAAGTCTCCTCAATAGACAGGTCAAAAATATCTCAATTCATACGCAAACCCTTACGACTATGAGTCTGACTCGTACAATGTAAGTGATAGTGGCTCTCCCCAACTAGAATGACAAAGAGACTGACTTCTCCAGTATGACAACCCAATGATTCCCCAATCCAATAACTCCATCCTCGAGGAGCGGGGTATTCCCTTCCAAGTTCAAGTGGCAACCAGCTCAAGAGGAGGGGGTGAAGAGAAGAATGGACGGTAGCCAGTGTAGCTACCTATCCTAGGATGAAAGACCAGTGTAGTCAAGTCATCCAGCTGCAGGCTCACATATTTGACTTTGGAACTCAAGCTTGCTTAATGACTTTACAACATTTGTGCATACTTTGCAGGCATTTTGTTTTTGTACAGGCCTGACCATTTTTTTTTAAATACTATTCACAATAGCATTTACATAAGGAGATTTTCCTCTTGAGCCAGTAGACTATCCCTCTTTTGAAGCTTTATTGCAACTCACACTCTCCTGTCTTTAGACTTCCTCATCACTAGACGGGTTGGGGTGCACATCCCTCCCTAGAGGAGGACAAGTGTTTCCACTTATGTGCGTCTCATACCGACAAATCCAATCCCCTCACCACTCCAACTGAGTTGAGCCATGTGAAAGGTGCAGGTGTCCAAGTTAGGTCATTATCAACAAGAGTCGTGCGTGTGCTCCGAAATACTCTACTTAGGCAGTCAATAATCCATTGAACCAAGTCTCGCGATCCTCAAAGAATTAAGTCAACTAGACCTAAAGTACCTCAAACCCAGTTCCTATAAGGTTCCAGTTATTAGGTAGATTTTAAGGTCCAATCAAGCTCCAATCTCCGGATTTTACTTATACTCGTTCAACTATCAAACTCAATCCGAAAAATGCTCATGCTATGCAAATGCAGAAAATAATTTTGTCATGCAATTTTCAAGAATTTTGAACTTTTTATAGATTTTTGAAAAGATGATGATGATGATGCATATGTAGATGCAATTTTTTATATTTTTCAAAAGATTTTTCAAATGTTTTTTGGATTTTAATTTTTCAAATGTTTTAGGGATTTTTGAAAACAAAAAGATTTTTGGCTGAAAACTAGGTTAAAATATTTACACAGGAATGCTTCTTATATCTACAAAAAGTGGATTTTAGGAATTTACAAGGGCAAGTGATCAATTTTATAGATATATACATAATGGATTTTGGTGAGATGTATGTATTTCTCAAACTTATTTGACACAGGTTTTTCAAATAATTTTGAAAACTATAGTCCAAAATAATTTTTACAAACAGTTTTACAAACATGTACACACATTTGAACATCATTTTGCAAAGGTTTTCAAACAGTATAGATAGATTTTTCAAAACATTTTTGCAACCATTTTTCAAACCATTTGCAAATCATTTTTCAAACATTTTAATTTCACACAAAGAAAATAAAATTTTACAAACCACACATTTTTACAAAGGTTGAAAACATGTAAAGAAACATTTTCAAAATAGTTTTCAAAATATTTTTCACAAAGATTTTCAAACTATTTTTCAAACATTTTGCAAAATAAAACATTTTCACCTGATTTATTAATCAATACATACAAAATAATTTGAGGAATAATCACATCTTTTTATTAAGGTTTTAATGAATTGTAAAGAATTATTAGTCATATTATTAAGAAGATACGAAAGTACGAGTTATGGCTGAAGTATATACGCAGTAGACCCCCCTATATGTAGCTTGAGCTATGTCCTCATAGATCAGAGAGAAAAGAGAATACATAACTCGTACGAAGTATAGGCAAGTCTAAAGAATAAATAAATGAATGAATGAATGAGAAGTTAATCGTCCCCCCTATACTTAGGATCAAATAATCCTAAGTATAGCAGACTGTACACAACGCAGGGAGGGTCAAGGGTGGGAATGAACAGATCGTACTCAGATTGTCTCCCTCTATACTTAGAGTAAAATATCCCTAAGTATAGACAAGAAGAGGAGACAATGGAGAGGATCGAAAAGAATAGAGAAACTTGGGGTGCACACCCCCTATACTTAGGACAAAGTGCGTCCTAAGTATAGAAACTGACAACACGGGGCAGCACCTTTTTGATAGATAAAGAAAATAGAAAAGGAAAAGAAGAAAAGAAGAAAAGAAGAAAAGAAGAAAAGAAATCAACAGATGAAAGAGTGATATGGACATATGGATTTATACAGCGGAGGATGGAATTGATCACCATGTATGAGATGCAACTGATATGAGTCAAAGAACGCATCTCATACTAGAAGAATGGGGGCAACGTCAACGATTGGCGGATCATGGTCTAGATATAGCTTCAGGCGCTGACCGTTAACACGGAAGGTAGAGGAAGATGATGGTTCGGATATGTCAATACTGCCATTGTCATGTACCTTCCTGACCATATAAGGACCTTTCCACTTGCTCTGTAATTTCCCTGGAAATAATTTCAGTCTGGAATCAAACAACCATACGCGTTGATTGAGTCCAAACTGTTTATGGCTGATATGGGAATCATGCCATGTCTTCACTTTTTCCTTATACTGTAGGCTGCTAGAAAAGGTTGTATCTCTCAGTTCCTCCAGGGCTGCCAACTCTTCTCTCCTCTGTTCTCCTATACTCTCGGGATCCAATAATAACTCAGTAACTGCCCAAAGTGACTTGTGCTTTATTTCCACAGGTAGATGGCATGGATTTCCATAGACGAGCCGAAAGGGAGATGTCTCTAATGGATTCTTGAAGGAAGTCCAATAGGCCCACAAGACCGAGTCCAAAAGCTGTGACCAATCTTTTCGGTCTGGGCGGACAACCTTCTGTAGGATAGTCTTGATCTCCCTATTCGATACTTCGGCAAGACCATTAGTCTGAGGGTGATATGGTGTGGCAACGCGATGGTCAATACCGAACTCGTCTGCAAGGGCCCTGACCTTGTCATTGATGAAGTGAGACCCCCCGTCAGAAATCAAGAGTCTAGGTACCCCGAACCGTGAAATGATATTTTTCCTCAAAAATTTACACACAGTTTTAGCATCTGTGGCTCAGGCGGGGATGGCCTCAACCCATCGACTGACATAATCTACAGCGAGCAAAATGTGCTCAAACTCCTGACTCTTAGGAAATGGGCTCATGAAATCAATCCCCCATGCATCAAAAACCTCACAAAAGTGAATGGGCTGCATGGGCATCATGTCTCTCTGTCCATAGGTTCCCATTTTCTGACAGTCAGTACATCTCTTCACGAACTCATCTGAATCCTTGAAGAGAGTAGGCCACCAAAGGCCGGATTGAAGCACCTTTTGTATTGTTCGTTTCCCATAATGATGTCCTCCTACCTCAAGCTTGTGGCAGTATGTGAGGACGCTATGCTGCTCTTCTTGAGGAATGCACCTCCTCCAGATGCTATCCCCTCCTTCATGATAAAGGACAGGATCCTCCCAATGGTAAAACTTGGCCTTCGCCAGGAAGGTCTCGAGTTTCTGCCTGGGCCAACCTTGCAGAACCGTCTTGTCAACAAGATAGTTCACAATGTCGGCATACCATGAGAGCGAGGTGATAGCCAAGATCGCCTCATCTGGAAACGTCTCTGTGATAGGTGCGCTGGGCTCAGATTCCTCAAGGTTCTCTAATCGGGAGAGTTGATCCGCCACCACATTCTTGACTCCAGGCTTATCCTTAATCTCAATATCAAATTCCTGGAGCAGAAGGATCCACCTGGTAAGTCGTGCTTTGGCATCCTTCTTAGCCATTAAGTACTGGATGGCGGTGTGATCTGTGTAGATAGTCACTCTAGATCCGAAAATATATGATCTGTACTTATCCAAAGCTAAGACTACTGCCAGCATCTCCTTCTCTGTCACAGTATAATTCCGCTGAGCGGCATCCAAAGTCCGGCTGGCGTAGTGAATGGCAAACGAAAATCCATCCCTCCTCTGTCTAAGCACAGCCCCAACGGCAAAATCAGAAGCATCAGTCATGATATCGAATGGGAGAGACCAATCGGGTGGCTGAAGGACAGGAGTCGTGACAACCATACTCTTGAGAGTCTCAAAAGACGCAAGACACTTATCATCTACAATGAACTCGGTGTCTTTTGTCAGCAAATCAGTGAGCGGACGGTCAATACAACTGAAGTCCTGAATGAACCATCGGTAGAAACCGACATGCCCCAGAAAAGACCGCAATTGACGTAGATTGGATGGTGGATTGAGTTTTCTAATGATATCCACCTTGGCCGGATCGACCTCCATGCCCCTGTTGGAGATGATATGACCAAGGACTGTCCCTTGAGTCACCATGAAGTGACTCTTCTCCCAAGACAATACAAGATTGACCTCTATGCAATGCTGAAGCATACGGTCTAGGCAGTCAAGACAAGCATCGAACCCGTCGCCATAGACCGGGAAGTCATCCATGAAGACCTCTAAACAGTCACCCACCATGTCCGAGAATATAGACAACATGCACCTCTGGAATGTCGTAGGGGCGTTACATAGACCAAAGGGCATCCGTCTGAAAGCATAAGTCCCAAGTGGACAGGTGAATGTCATTTTCTCCTGGTCTTCGGGCGCAATGGCCACTTTGATTATATCCGGAGTACCCGTCAAGAAAACAGTAGTGACTCTTCCCAGATAGCCTCTCGATAATCTGATCAATGAATGGCAGTGGGAAGTGATCCTTCTTGGTGGCCTGATTCAATCGTTTGTAGTCCACATAGACCCTCCAAGAAGTGGGTACTCGGGTAGCGATCTCCTCTCCAGACTCACTCACAACTGTAGTGATACCCATCTTCTTGGGTACCACGTGTAATAGACTAACCCACTTGGAGTCGGAGATGGGGTAGATAAAATCGGCGCTCCACCACCTCGATATTTCTTTCATGACTACATCTCGAAGGTTCGGGTTCAGCCGTCGTTGGAACTCACGCGACGGCCTGGCGTCCTCCTCAAGATAAATGTGGTGGGAGCACAGAGCCAGACTAATCCCTTGGAGATCAGCTATACTCCATCCTATTGCCTTGCGGTTTCTTTCAAGAACCTCCATCAGACGAGATTCTTGCTCTCCAGTCAAACCTGCTGAGATAATGACTGGGTGCATTTCTATCTCACCCGCAAGGAATCTATACTTCAGTGACTGCGACAAGGGTTTTAATTCTGGACAACTAGGAGGTGGCAGATCTGGCTTCTGATATGTCTGTGTGAAGGCAACCAGGTCTCCGTGTGAGAACTCTCGCTTTGCATGAGAATCTGACGAAGGGAAGCCTACTGAATCATTAATAAACTGCATTGGCTCGCACTCCGTCCTAGCTGTCGGCTCAGAAGGAATCAGACACGGCAAATATTCATCAAAGTCATCCCAATCAATGTTTGAATCCGAGGGATCTGAAGCAGATGAACAAGACTGAAAAATCATCATCACCACTCATCCCAACACTGTCAGCCTCGACGGTATCCTCGTCCAAGAGTGTGCTCTCTAGACTCTCGACTGCCATAAGCTTTACGTATGGTGAATCAGAATGCAGGGCGAGGGTCTGTGCTACGGGATCTGTCCAGATAGATTCATCGTCTGTCATTACAAAATCACACTCCTGGTGGACGTCTAGATCTTCCTCTATCATCTGCTCAACATCACTGGACTGCTCTAAGCATGCTAATTCTCTCGCTATGGTCTCCTCGATCGTCCCTATTTGTATGGTTTCACCCTCTACGCAAAAGCATACCTTCCCATTGTCATGATCGGACACTGCCTTGGCTGTGGCCAAGAATGGGTGTCCAAGTATGACGGGGGCATCGGTTACCGACTCAGGGATCTCCATGTCCAATACAACAAAGTCCACGGGGAATTTCAGGCCCTGAATGGTAACGACCACGTCTCTCAACAACCCCTTCGGCCTCTTAGTTGACCTATCAGCAAACTGAAGGACTGTCCTGCTCCTAAGAAGAGGACCAAACTCGAATCGGTCGAGTAAGGCTGCCAGAAGAAGGTTAATCAAAGAGCCATTGTCTAATAGAGTATGATCAAACTGGTGCTCCTGAATCTCGCATCTGACATAGGGAGCTCCTGCATCTGGTCTCTTGGCTGGCAGTTTGTTCTGAATGGTGCAGCAAGTGTCCTGGGTGAGCACATGGATTTGATCTCTGTACCTCCTCTTCCTGCGGACTGTAGTTTTCTCTTTCAAGTTCTTTTTGAAGAAGGGGATGTGATCAAATGCTTCCCGTAGAGTCAGCTGAATGTGGAATCTGTCAATCATCTGGTTGCTGAACTCTACCTGTTGGGTCTTTTTAGGATTTTCTCTTTTATTCCCCTTCGCCCGGTGAAGTGCTTCAGGGAAGGGGATGGTAGGGGCCTCCACAGATGGAGGACTAGGAATAGGTTCCTACGCCTGTGAAGGAATAGAATCCATACCATGATCATCATTCAACACATATGGATCTGAAGTATACACAGAAGCCTTTCCTTTATTTATTTTTTGTTCTTTTTCTTGTTACCACAGTCCTGAGATACAAAAGGTGGCAACACAACAGAAGGGTGCTCAACAGAAGTAGAAGTGGTGGCCTCAGTACCACCGACGGCACCTGTCTTCGCGGCATCAGCACCGCGCTCTGGCTCTGCATCAAAAATGGTGGCTTCAGCACCACCATCTGCATCTGGTATCACGACGGCCTCAGTACCATCGTCAGGATCTCCATCATCGGTGGCATCAACACCACCGTCTTCAGCATCCTTAGCGGCATCAGCACCGCTACTCTGCTCGTATGGCGCTCGTGGTTCTGCATGTGGTTATCGCTCAGATGAGGCGCCGCCGGCTGGCATCCTACTGCTCCTGCCACTGTGTAAATTTTTCACCAAATTGTGGGTACATTTCTGAGCATTTTGAGTATTTTTAAAAATTTAAAAACATCTATTTTTCTGCCTGTTCATATTTAAAATTCACAAAAAAATATAAAAACCTCTTCAAAAATTACCAAAAATTCAGATTTTGTTTGTTTTGGTGTGCTTGATTTTCTGACCATTTTTTGTCATTTTTGGGTTCATAGAAATTATAAAAATTGAAAAACACTGAAAAACTTATAAAAATTCTAATAATTAATAGAAAATCCTAAAAATAATAAATCTTTTTCCTGATTTCTCTTTTTTATTTCTACTTTCCAGGAAAAATACCTCAGGCCTTGATCAGACGATTTGATATTTTTAAATGGTCTGTGAAGCCTGATTGGATAGTTTTCATTTGTTTTTGCCTTACTTCATTTTTAGAAAATTCTATAAAAATCAGAAAATTATCAAAAATTCATCAAAAACAGTAAAAACGATAAAAATTCTAAAAATATTTTTATTGGATTTTTTGGAATATTTTAGTATAATTAAATAATTGTTGGAAGTTGCTTATTTTCCTTGTTTTATTATTTTCTTTATAATTAAAAATTTCAAAAAAAATATATAAATATTAAAAATCCACCAAAAATAATTTGTTTTTATTTTTTTATTTTAGACTACTTCGTAGGCCGCAAGGCCAATTCGCGCTCCCTGAGTTCGACCCTGGGTGCTACACCAGGCTAATCTCATAGCCAGGGCCACTATTTGTTTTTCTCTGATTTTATTTCTGTTTTGTGGTCTGTTCCATAATTTTTCTTATTGAGCTTGATTGATCTTCGAGACTCGGGTCGCAACGACCCTAGCTTGATTTCATTTACCTGAGTCTCGGTCATTTTTCGCTCATCAGAATGGCGTCGTTGCCGGGGAGCACGGCTTAGTAGTCGGTTTCTTTTTCTTTTTATTTTGCTTTCTTTTTCGCGGCTTTCCGCGGCTTTTTCTTCGTCCACGGCTTTTCACGGCTTTTTATTTTTCTTTTATTTTTGTTTTATTTTATTTTTATTTCTTTTCTTTTATTTTTGTTTTATTTCTTTTGCCTGTTTATTTTTATATCCATTTCTGCACTTATAACCTGTTTTCTTTTTTCTTCTTTTATTTGCTTATTTTTATCTGGTTTGACACTCTTATGTTTTCTTGCGAGGGGCCCGAGGACCGAGGTGGAGACTTTCAAGGAGCCGGTGCAACCGCGGCTATCGGAGGCGGCTCCCTTCTGCACGGAGCCGCAGGAGAGCGCGAGGAGATAGCCGAGTGCGGCTTTTAGCTAGATTAGTTTAGATTTTTCTTTTCAGCATTAGTTGGATTATTGTAATAATACAGGACATCAGGACTCTCTCTCTCTTTCAGACTTAGACTTTAGGGGTTTGTTTCGCCAAGCACCGATGTGCTCGGGGGACCCCTCGATTTTTACGCGGTTTTCTTCGCGGTTTTGATTTCTTTTCTGCCTATTCGGCTTCTCGCGGTTTTGAGCCCCTAGCCTTAGGATTTTCTTCTTGACTGTGATGTAATAAATAGGATCTAAAAACCCTAATAAATTTGCTTGTACCTATAGATCGGTAATTGGACCAACAATAAAAAGATTAATAAAATAGTCGATCCACTACCTTCGAGCCTACGTGCCACAGCCCACCCTGTCAAGCGCTGCTCCTGAACTCGAATTGTCGAGAGGAGGAGGGGTGGACCGAGACCGGACTCTTGGATTGGATGCTGGTGGTCGACTAGACGTTCTTTCGAGTAGAACTGTTGCTTAGGACTCGGATTTCCGCTTGCACCATTTAGGTAGTTTATTTCAGTCTTCCTTGACTTGGGGTAGCATATGAGGGTAGTACTTCTAGGAGGAACCTCTCTTCTTCTTTTAGTGAAGGAAGTGCGTCTCAACTTGGTCTGGTTGCCATGAGGTCTAACGACAGGAGTTGTGGGTTGCAATAATACTTCAAAAGAGGGATAGTCTACTGGCTCAAGAGGAAAAACTCCTTATGTACATATGTTGCACATTGTATATGATGTATAAATGCACTTGAAAAAAATGCAAAAAGAAAATAACTCCAGAAAAGTGGTGGGTCTGAGAGAAAATGGTAATCCCACCGGAGTATGTATATAATGCAAATAAGCAAAGCTTGAGACTCAGGGATTCACCTTATGTAGCTTGCAGCAGGGAGACTTAGCTACAATGGTTGAGCTCCCAAGGATACATGGCTACATTGGCCATGATCCATTCTCTTCTTCCCCCTCTTCTTGAGCCGGTTGAACTTGAACTTAGAAGGGAATACCCCGCTCCTTGAGGAAAGAGTGGCCAGACTAAGGTCATAGAGTTACCTTGTTGGGGAGGGTTGTCAAGTTACTACTTTTGAGGTGGAGAGCTTATATCACTTACACAGTACAAGGAAAGACTCATAGTCTTCATGGTTTGTGTATGTAGACTTGTTCTGATCTGGATTGTTGAGGAGTCCTGATTATAGATTAGTAGATCTTAGAGGCTGTTAAGTTTTAAACCTAAATCTAAATAAGGTTCCGACACATTAATAATCCAAAGATCTGATCGAGCTCCATATTTCAATTTAATGAAGGCAAGTTTAATATTCAGCATTAATCCATGCATTTTCTCCTCTTTTTCTTTTCCTTTTTCTTTTTCACTTCTTTTTCAAATAAGTGTTTGCTAAGGGACTAGCAAAGTTAAGTATAGGGGGTGATGAATACCCATTCATCGTTCTTTATTCTTTTATTTTAGCTACAAAACCTTTGCAAAACACATGTAGATATATGTAAATAATAATAATTAGCATTTGGCATGCATTGTGTAAAAATAAATAATTAGCATGTTTTTGTGCATAAATAAAAGAATAAAGAAACAAATGAAAAAGAGGGAGATATTTAGAATAAATATTGAGCAACCTAATCCCAAGGGAGGGCTCAGCATGGGCCTAACCGCATAAAAACCAAAGTAGAGGGAGATAAGGAAGCTCATGCGTATATATACCTGTATATAAATAAAAATATTTTCCTCTAAATAAAAATAAAAATGGGTTTGTGTTTATTTATATATATTTGTAAATAGTAAATTAAAATAAAAATGAGTAAAATAAAAGAAAATTAAAAAGAAAATAAAATATCCTTCCTCATTGTATATACACCATGTACAAAAAACCCTTTCTCTATTTATTTATCCCTATAAATAAATAAATAAAATTCCATAAAATTTTGTATATAATTCCATATCCCATAATGTAAATAAATAAAATAAAAGTCATAAAAACAAAAATAAAATAAAAAGAAATAAAAATAAAAATCAAAACCAACCTTGTACATATACCATGTATATAAATGTACATAACTATTTATTTAACCCTTGTAAATAAATAACAAAAATAAAATAAAAATACAAAAATATTCCAAATTTTATTCTATAAATATATAAAATATAAAATTGGAATAAAAATGTACAAAAAAATAATTAAAAAACAAAAATAAAAAATATATAGTGTATATACCTATATATAATAATACTACATTGTAATTAATGATTTTTTATTTCAAAAAAATAAATAAAAATCGCAAAAAATAATTTAAAATAAATGAAACATTTTTCATGTTTTGACTTTTGTGAAATTCGACCATTTTCTATTTATTATTTATTTTCTAAATAATTAATACGTGGTTGCATCTGGTTGGTCCACGGGGGATGTTGACCCCCGGTCGACTCTCCCCCCAGGACCACCAGAGACGGATCCAGTTGCCCCGACCCGACTTCTTCCAATTTTCGCCAATCGATCCGATAGCCAAATCTCGAAACCCCGGGCTCCATTTGTTCCTTGATCATTCTAGATCAACGCCTGGGGTGGGTTCTCGGGGTCTGTGCTCCGATTGTCTCGCCCGACCCTCATCTAGACAGACCCCTAGTCATTTATAACCTTAGCTCCACCGCACGATTCACTCATCTTTGGCCCTCCCCCTCGTTGCCAAGGAACTCCTCCACCTCTCCTGAGTGACAGCCGAGCGAGACGGAGTGGAAGCGAGGCTCGGAATGCTGGGAAGCCTCTGATACGGCGTTTCCACCGTCGTGCACCGCCGCGAGCGCGCTCAGCCTCAGGACTCGACGATCCCTCGAGGCCATGACCCTCGGAGCTCTAGGAGGTCCAGTCTAGTGACGAGCGGAAATCTACCCTTTTAATGTCGTCTAATTGACTAGTGCATTGCAGTCGGATAGATTCGCGTCGATCAAAAATAACCGCACAAAATGGATGATTCGTCGAATGAAATAATGCGCGGTTTTATGTTTATTTAGCCTGGGCAAGCCCCAGGGTCGACTCAAGGAGGCAAAGGAACAACTCGGGATCAAGTTAAATGGATTAGATCGTGGTTTTCCTAGTGGAATTTTTTTGGTATTTTTTTATGCGATAAAAATGCCAATGCACAAATGCGGTTGAACTAGTTTATTAAGAAAATAAGCGACTTAGCCAATTTTAATTTTAATGTGAAATTAATCCAAATTGACTAAATTGTATTTTTCCTATAAACCTAATCCAACGATGAATGCAAAATGGATTTTTTTGTAATTTTTGGGTTAAAAATGCACAAATGAAAAATACAAACTTTTTTGGGAGGTTTTATGCAATTTTTCGTGCAAATGGTATGGAAAAATTATGAAAAAATTACTGGAAGTTAAATATGATGAAATGAAGCTACACTAATATTTTTGGACTTTTTTGACACTTTATGATTTTTTATCAATTTTTTACTGAAAATAGAGCGACCGCAAGTATTTAATTCCTAATAAATCAACGAAGTTAAATTATACAATGATTGATTTATCTCAAATAGATATTTCAATAAGGAATAAAGGAGACTTGAAATTTCTCAAAAATAATATTTGTGGAGTTAATTAAAAATCAATTATAGAAATCGCTCAGGAATTTATTATATGCACAAGACAACTCTGAATTGGACGAAACTTCAACACTAATTACAGCATACTTAAAGGCATCATTCACAATTTTTTTACAATTGTTGGAGCAATAAATAGATCTGTGCGAATTTCAGAGTATAATTAGGTAAAATATCACTGATTTTTACTCTCTGAATTTTAGTAAATTATGAGATGCTCACAAAAATATAAATAAATAGTCAAAATGTTTAGAATTAATCAGTTAACAACATGTTATTTCTGTATTAAAAATTGATGCAAAAATAACTATCCAAATTAATGCTCAAAGACAAGGTTCTCTTTGCAATAAAAAACTGAAATAAAATGAACTGAAATGTGTACTTGACACTTTTTGTGATTAAAGAACTATGCAGGATAAATAATGCAATTTTGCCAAAATAAAAAAATAAAATAAACCTTTCAATCGTGGGTTCCAAAAATGGAACCCACTCTTCCACCCTCTAGGGCACACGCGAGGCGAGAAGGATGGTGCGGTGGCGCGGGGTCGGTGGCGAAGGTAGACGGCCACGGGGATGCGGCTGGAAAGCGGCGCCGCTCCCCGGCAGTGGGCGGAGCAGTGATGGCGACCTTGTGGAGGATGGAGGTGAGAGGTGCTGGCGAGGTGGCGGAGCGCGTGAGGGAGGCGGAGCGCGCGAGGGAGGCAGAGAACGGCGCACGGCCTGGGCAGTGGCGCGGCTCCAAGGCAGGAGGTGGTGTTGGGCGGCAGCGACGGGGGCTGCACAGGGAGGACTTTGGCGAGCGGAGCCGCACGCGTGAGGTGTACGGCCGCAACGCCTGGTGGAGGCGCGGGAAGTGGCGGCTGGGTCGCGCGTGTCGGCCAAGGCGCGGGCTGGAGAAGTGATGCTGTGCGCGGCTGCTACGAGGGTGGCGCGTGGCTGCGTTGCACGCTAGGATGACTGGCAGCGGCGAAGGAGGCGGCACGACTGCGGCCTGGTGCGCACAGCGCGGACGCGTAGTGGCGGAAGAGCTCCTGGAGGCGATGGCTGCAGGATGGCGGGTGGAGGCGGAGCTCAGCCGCGTGAGCAGAGGACGGTGGCGGCGTCGGCACCGACGGGAGGGGCGCGAGGGAGAAGGAGAACGTCTCGCGCGGATGGTGCCGGTGGCGAGGTGGGCGGGCGCCCAGCCGCGTACGGAGGAGGAGCTGGGCGCGGTGGGCAAGCTTGGCGGGCTGGCGGTCGGGTGGTGATCTCCACCTCCGTCGACACACGACGCGAGGTAGAGGGCCGGTGCGGGAGGATGTTGTGGCGGAGGTCAGGGCCGTTGCGCCTAGGACCTGGCGGCGCGCTGGTCGTGCGGAGGAGGACTGGAGGAGGAACGACGTCGAGGGGACGCGGCGGGGCTGCCAAGGCTGCGCGTGGCCCGTGCCGCTGTTGCTTCTCCTGTTGCCTGTGTTTTTTTTATTTTTTTGTATTTTTTTGCAAAATTTTTTTTATCTTTTTGTAAGCAGGGAATGAAAATGTTGTGATTATGGTGATGGAATGTGATGATGGTGATGATGATGAATAGTGGTGTTTTTAAATGGTTATGAAAGTGGATGAGATCGAAATGAAAATAAAATGTATGATTATGAGGTGGTTTGGTGATTGATGATGGTGGTGGTGGTGAATGTTTTGATGATGAATGATGTTTGTTGAACAACAAGGAAAAAATTTGTTAAATAAAAATGAAATTACAAGATGAAGATAGAGTTGCTTACCTGTGGTTTGCCGGATTATGGAGCCGCGTCGTGCGGCTTCTGTCGTGGCCTCGATCCGACTTGGCAAAAATTCGGAGAATCTATGCAGCTTGGATGCGGCTGCGACGAGGTCAATCTCTCCACCTCAGATCTCGCCTTCGGCTTGTCGTCACTCGACGTCGAAGAAGGAGTTGTCACCTCACGGCTTTGACGGAGCTAGAACCTACCTCACTCGTAGAACGGCGGATGAAGAAGAATGGAGAGGGAGATGAGAATATAAAGAGGAAGATGGAGTTAGAGAAGAGATGGAGAGAACGGAGAAAATGGTGGAGGAAGTGGGGAAGATGGTGGCTTGAGTGGGGAGTAAGAAAAGAAGTGGTAAAAGGGGATAAAACAAATAAATTAATATAATAATATAATATAAATAAAATAAGTAGGCTACTAAAAATAACAATAATTAAAATAATAAAATCCGAAAATAATAAAAAATAAATCCGAAAATAATAAAATAAATCCAAAAATAATAAAATAATGGGGTGACATGTGGTGGCTCCAGGAGCTGCCACATGTCGCTCCTAGAAAATTCAAAAATTAAATATAAAGAAAATTCAAAAAGAAATAACAAAAGGGATTAAATCAAAAAGTGGTCAACACGGAAGTTGCTCGTCTCGACGAGATCTATAACTTTCGTGAAGGGCTTAAAATCAAACGAAGTCATCTGTACAAAAATGTATTTTTGGGTGGTACCTTATAGATATAAAATACCGCATTTTATCTTTTATAATTTTTTGTCATTTTTTAATAAGAGAAAAATCAAAATAAAAATAGAGAAAATATGAGAAGGATATTTACAACTTGATCTATTTTTTTGGATTTTTAATAATTAGGAAAATGAAATGATAAAATAGAGGGGGTAAAACAGTCATTATGTACAATGTACAAAAGGGGCCCAAAACCCAAGTTTTGCATACAAGCTCCGATTTTGATGAAATTGGTCTTATTTTGAAGGTCTCTGAATGTATATTACTTTAAAAGTGAGTAGACCTTATTCGGAGGTTGTATGAGAGAGATATGTGTATTTTAAGGCTCATGGTCTCAAACTTGGATTGGGGTTTTATTGGTCAATTTTACAAGTTAGTATTTTTTGATATTTTTCTTTAATTAGTGTTAGTAATATATACAATATAGAGTTGGTTTTATTTGCTTTGGAGTTAGTATAAAATATATACAAATAAGGTATTTTAGCTAATATACATGTGAATATTTACAAGTGAATTTGGCTTCTTATTTTATGCAAATATGAATGCTAAAATGCAGATGTTATGCTTGCATGCATGAATGCTAATTATGCAAGATAAGGGGAAATATGATGCTATTTACTCGGGAACAAAGCTCTATTTTCAACTTTTAGAGTGATGAATCACAGATTCATCAACCCCCTATACTTAAACCTTGCTCGTCCCCGAGCAACTAAATGAAATGCAAGAGTGAAATGATTTTGGGTTCCATACCAAGGTCATGAACAAAAGTTGAAAATGGAGATTGACTCGACCTTTGGATTAATTGTGTGGCGGAACCTTATTTGGACCTGAACTTAAGACCTAACAGACTTCAAGTTCCACAAGTCTTCTATTCAAGACTCCTTAATAGTCAGGTCAGAACAAATCCTCAAACGCAAATTTCTGACGACGATGATTCTTACTTGTACTGTGTAAGTGAAATGTAACTCTTCACATCAGAAATGGCTCAGAACCAGCCTCCTCTAACAAGGTAACTCAATAACCCGGTCCAGTAACTCTTTCCTCGAGGAGCGGGGTATTCCCTTCTAAGTTCAAGTGCGACCAACTCAAGAGGAGGGGCTAGAGAAAAGAATGGACGGTGGCCAGTGTAGCCACCTATCCCTGGATGCCTGACCAATGTAGCCAAGTCATCCAGCTGCATTTTCTTTGCTAATATACATACTCCGACAGGTATTATTTTTCTACTTGGACCTATCTGATTTTTTTGGAGTTCTTGCATTTTTTTCTTTTTCTTTTTTTTTTGGAACTATATACAAGGTGCAGCATGTACATCAGGAGTTTTTCCTCTTGAGCTAGTAGACTATCCCTCTTTTGAAGCATTATTGCAACCCACAGCGTCCTGTCCTCAGATGTCAACATCACCAGACTAGGTTGAGATGCACTACCCTCCCTAGAGGAGGACGGATGTTTCCATCCGTGTGCTACTCCAAGCTAAAGGATTCTACCTCCTCACCACCTCATCAATGAAGAGCTACGTGCATAGTGCTTGTCCAAGTTAGCTCATTATCTAAAAGAATCATGCGTATGCACGAGATATTCTACTTAGACTAATCAAGATGACATGTGAACATAGACTTGCGGACTCAAAGAATTAAGTCACTTGACCTGAGAAATCTTAACTCCAGATCCTATAAGGTTCCTCTGAAATTAGGTGGATTAAGGTCAAATCAAGTCCATCCTCAATATCTACTCATAACTTGGTTCATAACCCACTAGCTTTTCACTTTGCATATGCAAGATATGCAGATGAAATGCAGATGTCATGCTATGAAGATGAATGCAAGACTTTTTTTGGAAAATGCAAGATAATTTGCAAGAGTAAATAAGAAGCCTTTTTATTTTATTTTTTTGGTATACAACAATTTTTTATTATTTACAACAAGTTTTAGTTGATACAATTTGTACATAGTATACACGATTTTTTTTGGTATACATCTTATTTTACAATAAATTTTACAAAGGTATGTTTTACAAGAATTTTATAACTTTTTATACAAGTATTATACATATAGTACATATTATACAAGTATACAAAAAAAATTTTCCAATTTTTACCCACCCATAATTATTGCAAAATATATACAAAAATACGTGAAAATACGCGAAAGTACGAGCTATGGGTAAAGTATATATGTAATATATACACGCCCCCTATACTTAGCGTGTGCTATGTCCTCAGAGCACGAAAGCGACTAAAAAGACATAGCTCGGGCTAAGCGTAGGAGAGCTAAAATAACAAAAAAATGTATAGAAGTCATCATGCCCCCCTATACTTAGGCTCTGGCAGCCTAAGTGTAGAAGAAGATCAAAAATGGGGCGGACAAGGTTAAGAGGGGAAATGGATGAGTATATACATGGCGGGCATCGGTCCCCCCTATACTTAGGCTCTGCTCAGCCTAAGTATAGGACAGGAGTGAGTATGAGAACCGATGTGATATGGAGGATGTACAATGAACAGTGAAGAGACTCGGGTCACTCTCCCCCTATACTTAGGATTTGCTTATCCTAAGTATAGTCATGAAATGATATGGAACCAGGGCGAGTGATTCGAATCACTGGGGAGGGAGGGAGAGGAAGTATATACAAGAAAGAGTGAGAATATACAAGGATTAAGAAGGTTTGTGACGAACCTTCTTGCGGACGCGAGGAGGTGGATAGTATACATATGTGTCGCTGTCGGAATCGTCCTCAGATGAATAATATTGAGGAGTAGGGATCGTCCAACGAGGGTCGACACACGACTGCTTGCTTAGATAAGGCTTGAGAACAGCCGAGCTGAGCTCACTCATATAAATCACCTTATCTGGACCAGATGAGGACTCCTCAGAAAATTCCTTCTCCAGTGTGTTGAAGGAAACTTTCTTAGTCGGTTTTCTATAACCTGAATCATTAAGAGGGAGATGAGAGCAATGCGCCTTGAGAGGTTCGGGGGAACATCTCGGGGAATCAATTCTCGACTTCCACTCACTAGATAGCCGATTAGAAGAGGGAGCAACCGTGTTTTTATGTAGAGTCAATTTAGTCTTGGTTGTTTCCTTTGAAGGTTCAGGGTGTGGTGCGGTGCTGACCATGGTTTCCTCATCAGACGAGTCACCATATAGATTGAAATATTCCTGAAGGGTCAGCACGCGTCTCAGGAAGGAGCTACTGGTCTCAGTTGGCTTGGCATTATTGGGCTCTTGTGTCGGATCATTGAAATGATCAAGGCAATCCTCAAATATCGTGTCCGACTCAATGATAGCTTCCGATCGTGAGTCCTCCTTAGAAGTTGTCACGGTGGTGGTGCAAGCAGTTGATGAAGTGGAGGTGTGGGGAGTCTTTGATCCAATGGTCGTCCGGACAATCGGTCTCTCAGGTGTAGTAGAGAGGTGGGACTCATCTTCCTCTCGATGGCCAAGACTGTCGGCGGATGTGCAGGTCACCTTAGAGTAAAGTTTATCAAAGAAAGGATGAGGTCGAAGTGCTCCCAATGCTGTAAAATCGATTTCCCGAGTCTCGCAATCTATAGTCGCCTTAGCCAAGGCTAAGAACGGCTTCCCGAGAATAATCGGAGACTGGGATAACTCTCCTCGATGCTCAATGTCAATCATCGTGAAGTCCACCTGGAGTAGAGCACCTTGAAAAGTAACAATGACTGAAATATTTCCTCTCGACCGTTTGATGGATCGATCAGCCAGCTGAACAATCTCTCTTGACTTTCTAAGTGGCCTGAGTTTGATCTTGTCAAACATAGAGGTCGGGAGGATATTTATCGGTGAGTCATCATCGATTCTTGCATGGGTAAAGACGGTGTCTTTGATTTCACATTCAACTCGGTGCAACCGCTTCACTCTGCGGCTTTTGATCTTTCTCCCCATCACCAAGGAGGTGGCCATAGACACTATATGTCTTTCAGTCCTTGTCCTCTTATTGCCCGACCTCTTGGGCATCAATTTACTTCTCACAAATCGTTTGAGGTCGGGAAAGTGATCTATGGCCTTTATTAAGGGAAGTTTGAAAATCAATTCTTCATCGAGTGCTTCCCTTAGGGCATGATCCAATTTTTTTAGGTCTTTTTCATTTTCATTTTTTATGGATTTTTCTGATTTTTCAATTTTTTTGGTGTTTTTGGTGGATAAATGATCAGACTCTGGATTGGAGGGTAAGTGGTTAGTAGAAGAGGGAGATAGAATGGACTCCAGCTGTACAAACGGTGTGGGTTCCCTAATACTTGCTTGGTTTTCAACATCAGATCTGCTTACTTCCTTTTCCACTATCATTCCCAAGCTGGAAGAAATTGAGTGCAATATGTCCATGACATCTCTCAACTCGTTACCAAATGATTCATTTTTCTTAATAAGTCTAGAGATGTCATCCTCCACAAAATTCTCATGACAACTCATGGGAGAGTTCTGCTCAAGTGGAGGATATTGCTGAGATATTGGGGTCTCATACTCAACATACCTAGACTCTGGCATGTAATGCTGGGTCGAGTATGGACCATCCAAATGGCAAATACTGGTCGGAGCCTCATATGATGAAACATGGACTGATAAGTCTAGCTCATGAGTCCAATCTTGTGAATGTATAAGCTCTTCGAATGAAGGCTGGTTAATGGAAACTTGATCACTAAAGTCAATCAAGTCTGGGAAATCATGATGTTCAGGCCTCGACATTTGGGTTGTTCGATCGACCAAGTTATGCCCTAAGGTCAAGTCGGGATGTGTATATGTGAATTCTTGTCTGGTCCCTACTTGAGGTGAGAATGAAGTATGCGAGGGCATATAATCTTGCCAATCATCTATCGCAGCAGTGGCTTGATCTTCATTTGATTCTTTGATTCCTACAAGCTCTCGAGAATAAGGACAGTCAGCCCAAGATGGAAGTGGATCCGGAATGTCAGAATATGGAGTAGGTGAGAAATGTGAAGAAGTGGAGATGTCAGTCGGAGTTCTGACTTCATGATCGGGTTGAGGGGGAGCCGACCACGGTTAAGGGTCTCCCGTGGATGGCGGAGGAGAAAGTGAAGATGAACGGTATATGGTCGAGGAGGAGTGACCAGAGATCACACGGTATGGGGACCAATATCCCGACATCTTGAGGAGGAAATGATGAATGCAAGAAGATTGAGGTAGAAAATGTGCAATTACACAGGATAACACACACGGACAGACACAAAGACAAACACAAGAGCAAACCCTGAGTTCACACTCAACACGGTGAAGGACCCGAAACCGAGTCCGATTAATCTGGTTAATTTTAAGTGTGATTTTTCAAGCAAGAAAGCAAGGATTTACGCGGCCTATAGGGAAGTCGGCTCAGAGCCGGATGCGTCTTCCCTATGTAACATGTCGCCTAAGATACCGCCGGTCCTTCCTTTCTTCGCTCCTATCCCAAGTCGATGGATTCAAAGACCACACCCCTATCTACCTGCAAGCAAGCGGAGGCTGACAAGGCCGGAACTTCACCCCAGGGGGTTACTGGCAACTTCTCGCAAAGTACTGCAATTTCTCCCCTATCTACCTGAGACAGGCAGAGGCTACTTGGTACTAGTCAATGAATCTAAAATTATTCGACTTGTGATATTTTCTAGGATCAGTTGGAACGTGATATGGAAGACGGGGATTTGGGCTCTACCTTAAGGTGTTCACACACACTCAAGTATCCTCACTCAGCCTGAAAACAAGGTCGAGGTTACTCTCCTGCAAACAAGGGTTAATTTTAGTTAATTTTTTTGGTCCAATTCAATTAGCAGTCTCGATTTTAGAGATTAGTTATCACTGATATTAATCCACACAAGCAATCATGTCTACCGTCCAGTCCCAATTCCTTTATCCTAGGTTAGAAAACCGAGAGAGAGAGAGAATCGGAAAAAGTCGATGCGATCGAGAAAACGATGATGAATGCTTGAGTAAGAAGACTTACAGTGCCTCCAGCTCTCTACAATGCGGGATGCAGTACTGAATTGAAAATTTTTATACTACATGCAAATGCAGACGGTAAAATCCGCTCCTAGACAAGCAGTTCTATTAGCGAGTGAAGCACAGGTTGATTTGACTAAATTCTGCGGTCTAAGTGCGTCTTTTAAGTAAAGTGTGATCCTGAATATTACGAGCAAAAGCAAACCCTAGAGTGGCTCGAGGAGCCGCTAGTGCAAGCCAAGTCTAAAATTCAATCCACACAACACACAGGGACACAGTTCCACTATGTTTACACGCGCGAGAACCCAAACGGGAACCGCTGGAAATGCAGACACTTTTTACAAGTTAAAAAAATGAAAAATCCTTCTGGTGTCTCAACAGCCGACTTGATCCACGAATAGTCGGCCTCCGATGCACTTCGAGATGCGTAGACTTCAAGAAAGCCGCTCCAAGTCCACCGAGCCCTCGCATAAAAAGATAAAAATGTCAGAGAGATAAAAAATTAAAAAAATAAATGAAAAAATAATTGAAAAAAATAGAATAATTACAAGGTGGTTTGGGGATCAGACTACCCGAGTGACTGGAAAACCTAAATCTAATTTTCTAAAGTGATCCTAAGCCGTTTGCCTCCCCAACAACGGCGCCATTTGACGAGCAGAAATCTACCCTTTTAATGTCGTATAATTGACCAGTGCGTTGCAGTCGGATAGATTCGCGTCAATCAAAAATAACCGCACAAAATGGATGATTCGTCGAATGAAATAATGCGCGGTTTTATGTTTATTTAGCCTGGACAAGCCCCAGGGTCGACTTAAGGAGGCAAAAAAAAACTCGGGATCAAGTTAAATGAATTAGATCGTGGTTTTCCTAGTGGAATTTTTTTGGTATTTTTTTTATGCGATAAAAATGCCAATGCACAAATGCGGTTGAACTAGGTTATTAAGAAAATAAGCGACTTAGCCAATTTTAATTTTAATGTGAAATTAATCCAAATTGACTAAATTGTATTTTTCCTATAAACCTAATCCAACGACGAATGCAAAATGGATTTTTTGTAATTTTTGGGTTAAAAATGCACAAATGAAAAATACAAACTTTTTTGGGGGGTTTTATGCAATTTTTCGTGCAAATGGTATGGAAAAATTATGAAAATTTTACTGGAAGTTAAATATGATGAAATGAAGCTACATTAATATTTTTGGACTTTTTTGATACTTTATGATTTTTTTATCATTTTTTTACTGAAAATAGAGCGACCGCAAGTATTTAATTCCTAATAAATCCAAGAAGTTAAATTATATAATGGTTGATTTATCTCAAATAGATATTTCAATAAGGAATAAAGGAGACTTGAAATTTCTCAAAAATAATATTTGTGGAGTTAACTAAAAATCAATTACAGAAATCGCTCAAGAATTTATTATATGCACAAGACAACTCTGAATTGGACGAAACTTGGATAGTAATTACAGCACACTTAAAGGCATCGTTGACAATTTTTTTACAATTGTTGGAGCAATAAATAGATCTGTGCGAATTTCAGAGTATAATTAGGTAAAATATCACTGATTTTTACTCTCTGAATTTTAGTAAATTATGAGATGCTCACAAAAATATAAATAAATAGTCAAAATGTTCAGAATTAAGCAGTCAACAAGATGCTATTTCTGTATTAAAAATTGATGCAAAAATAACTATCCAAATTAATGCTCAAAGACAAGGTTCTCTTTGCAATAAAAAAAACTGAAATAAAATGAACTGAAATGTGTACTTGACACTTTTTGTGATTAAAGAACTATGCAGGATAAATAATGCAATTTTACCAAAATAAAAAAAATCAAATAAACCTTCAATCGTGGGTTCCAAAAATGGAACCCACTTCTTCCACCCTCTAGGGCACTCGCGAGGCGAGAAGGATGGTGCGGCGGCACGGGGTCGGTGGCGAAGGTGGACGGCCACGGGGATGCGGCTGGAAAGCGGTGCCGCTCCCAGGCGGGGGGCGGAGCAGTGATGGCGACCTTGTGGAGGATGGAGGTGAGAGGCGCTGGTGAGGTGGCGGAGCGTGCGAGGGAGGCGGAGCGCGCGAGGGAGGCGGAGCGCGCGAGGGAGGCGGAGAACGGCGCCCGGCCTGGGCGGTGGCGTGGCTCCAAGGCAGGAGGTGGCGTTGGGCGGCGGCGACGGGGGCTGCACAGGGAGGACTTTGGCGAGCGGAGCCGTACGCGCGAGGTGTACGGCCGCAGCGCCTGGTGGATGCGCGGGAAGTGGCGGCTGGGTCGCTCGCGCCGGCCAAGGCGCGGGCTGGAGAAGTGCTGCTGTGCGCGGCCGCTACGAGGGCGGTGCGTGGCTGCGTTGCACGCTGGGATGACTGGCAGCGGTGAAGGAGGCGGCACGGCTGCGGCCTGGTGCGCGTAGCGCGGACGCGTGGAGGCGGAGGAGCTCCTGGAGGCGATGGCTGCAGGATGGCGGGTGGAGGCGGAGCTCAGCCGCGTGAGCAGAGGACGGTGGCGGCGTCGGCGCTGACGGGAGGGACGCGAGGGAGAAGGAGAACGTCTCGCGCGGATGGTGCCGGTGGCGAGGTGGGCGGTGCCCAGCCGCGTACGGAGGAGCTGGGCGCGGTGGGCAAGCTTGGCGGGCTGGCGGTCGGGTGGTGATCTCCACCTCTGTCGACACACGACACGAGGTAGAGGGCCAGTGCGGGAGGATGCTATGGCGGAGGTCAGGGCCGCTGCGCCTAGGACTTGGCGGTGCGCTAGTCGTGCGGAGGAGGACTGGAGGAGGAACGACGTCGAGGGGACGAGGCGGGGCTGCCAAGGCCGCGCGTGGCCCGTGCCGCTGTTGCTTCTCCCGTTGCCTGTGTTTTTTTTGTTTTTTTTGTATTTTTTTTGCAAATTTTTTTTTCTTTTTGTAAGCCGGGAATGAAAATGTTGTGATTGTGGTGATGGAATGTGATGATGAGTAGTGGTGTTTTTTTAATGGTTATGAAAGTGGATGAGATCGAAATGAAAATAAAATGTATGATTATGAGGTGGTTTGGTGATTGATGATGGTGGTGGTGGTGGTGAATGTTTTGATGATGAATGATGTTTGTTGAACAACAAGGAAAAAAATTGTTAAATAAAAATGAAATGACAAGATGAAGATAGAGTTGCTTACCTACGGTTTGCCGGATTATGGAGCCGCGTCGTGCGGCTTTTGTCGTGGCCTCGATCCGACTTGGCAAAAATTCGGAGAAGCAATGCAGCTTGGATGCGGCTGCGATGAGGTCGATCTCTCCACCTCGGATCTCACCTTCGGCTTGTCGTCGCTCGACGTCGAAGAAGGAGTTGTCACCTCACGGCTTTGACAGAGCTAGAACCTATCTCACTCGTAGAACGGCGATTGAAGAAGAATGGAGAGGGAGATGAGAATATAAAGAGGAAGATGGAGTTAGAGAAGAGATGGAGAGAGTGGAGAAAATGGTGGAGGAAGTGGGGAAGATGGTGGCTTGGAGTGGGCAGTAAGAAAAGAAGTGGTAAAAGGGGATAAAATAAATAAAATAATATAATAATATAATATAAATAAAATAAGTAGGCTACTAAAAATAACAATAATTAAAATAAAAAAATCCGAAAATAATAAAAAATAAATCCAAAAATAATAAATTTAAATCCAAAAATAATAAAATAATGGGGTGACATGTGGCGGCTCCAGGAGCTGCCACATGTCACTCCTAGAAAATTCAAAAATTAAATATAAAGAAAATTCAAAAAGAAATAACAAAAGAGATTAAATCAAAAAGTGGTCAACACGGAAGTTGCTCGTCTCGATGAGATCTACAACTTTCGTGAAGGGCTAAAAATCAAACGAAGTCATCTGTACAAAAATATATTTTTGGGTGGTACCTTATAGATTTAAAATACCGCATTTTATCTTTTATAATTTTTTGTCATTTTTCAATAAGAGAAAAATCAAAATAAAAATAGAGAAAATATGAGAAGGATATTTACAACTTAATATATTTTTTTTGGATTTTTACTAATTAGGAAAATGAAATGATAAAATACAGGGGGTAAAACAGTCATTATGTACAATGTACAAAAGGGGCCCAAAACCCAAGTTTTGCATACAAGCTCCGATTTTGATGAAATTGGTCTTATTTCGAAGGTCTCTGAATGTATATTACTTTAAAAGTGAGTAGACCTTATTCGGAGGTTGTATGAGAGAGATATGTGTATTTTAAGGCTCATGGTCTCAAACTTGGATTGGGGTTTTATTGGTCAATTTTACAAGTTAGTATTTTTTGATATTTTTCTTTAATTAGTGTTAGTAATATATACAATATAGAGTTGGTTTTATTGGCTTTGGAGTTAGTATAAAATATATACAAATAAGGTATTTTAGCTAATATACATGTGAATATTTACAAGTGAATTTGGCTTCTTATTTTATGCAAATATGAATGCTAAAATGCAGATGTTATGCTTGCATGCATGAATGCTAATTATGCAAGATAAGGGGAAATATGATGCTATTTACTCGGGAACAAAGCTCTATTTTCAACTTTTAGAGTGATGAATCACAGATTCATCACCTAGTCGGATGCCTTTACCAGGTAGGTAGTTTAGCCAGTAGCTTAGCGTAGAATGTAGATTTTCGTTTACTGTTCCCGTAGCTCCGCCGCCTTCGCCAGCCACCTCCAACCAACCATTTGCCACTCCAACCACACCTCCACCTTCAGCATACTTCCCTCCATCTTCTTCACCCATCCACCCCCCTGTCTCGCCCCGGAGCAGGTCCTTCGCCTTCCTCCGCCACCGCTTCGTCGGAAGGACGCCACGCCGCCTCATCCTTCATCTCCCACGTGCGCTAACGGGTCGAGGCATTTTGCCCTCGACCCCTTTTTCTTCATGTGCAGGTAGCAGGTCAAGACGACCTCATCTGGAGGTCGGAACAATAGAGCACAGGCGCTCCAGTTCTTCACCTTCGCCGGAGCTCTCCGGAGCTCCCTGTCATCATCAGAGCAGTTCAGCAGCTGCGGACTGACACGGGCTTTCTTCTCCACTTCTCAGCAGCGTCGGAGGACGTTCCTACAGCACATATCGGCCGCGCGAAGTTCGCCGGTGGCCAGTTCATACATGACCCTCCATCACCGTCGGATCGAGCCACTCTCCAGTTTTGATCTTCACCCTTCGTTCTTCGGGCACCGTCGACCGTCGGATTTCTTAGCGGGAGCTCATCTGGAGCGTCCATCACAGAGGAGAGGCGTGCACGCACTCGAGCCGTCCGATCTTACACGCGGCACGCCTCCATCCGTCAGATCTCGGCCAGGGTTCATCGATATGTTTATTGCTTTTATTAGTTAGTCCTGTAAATATTTTATCTAGTTCTTTTTATTTTGGTAATTTTGCACATTGGACCTTCATGTTCCTATATTTGCGTATTAGTCCCAGTATATAGTGACCATGTGCGTCGACACGTGAGATTTTGGGCATTTTGCATTTATGGTCTTGTAGTTCTCGGGTGTTAATGTTTACATCTTTCTAAATAGGAATTACATTCTAGTCCTTCCAGGCCTGGACCACGTGCCTAGCATGTGGATATTGGAATTTTTGCACTTTTGGCCCTAAGTTTTTCTGCCGAGTTACTTTTTGGCCCTTGTAACTTATTTTTATTGCAGATAGGGCCTTGTACACTATTTGCTTGTTTTTAATTTTAATAAAATATCAAAATTAAACAAAATTGAATGAAAATTGGACACGTGACTCCTGCCACTGTGTAAAATTTTCACCAAATTTTGGTTACATTTCTGAGCATTTTGAGTATTTTTAAAAAATTCAAAAAATCTATTTTTCTGCCTGTTCAGATTTAAAATTCATAAAAATATAAAAACCTCTTCAAAAATTACCAAAAATTCAAATTTTGTTTGTTTTGGTGTGCTTGATTTTCTGACCATTTTTGGTCATTTTTGGGTTCATAGAAATTATAAAAATTGAAAAACACTAAAAAACTTATAAAAAAATCTAAAACTTAATAGAAAATCCCAAAAATAATAAATCTTTTTCCTGATTTCTCCTTTTTATTTCTACTTTCCAGGAAAAATACTCCAGGCCTTGATCAGACCATTTGATATTTTTAAATGGTCTGTGAAGCCTGATTGGATAGTTTCCATTTGTTTTTGCCTTACTTCATTTTTAGAAAATTCTTTAAAAATCAGAAAATTATCAAAAATTCACCAAAAACAGCAAAAAGATAAAAATTCTAAAAACATTTTTATTGGAATTTTCGGAATATTTTAGAGTAATTAAATAATTGTTGGAAGTTGCTTGTTTTCCTTGTTTTATTGTTTTCTTTATAATTAAATATTTCAAAAAAAATAAAAATATTAAAAATCCACCAAAAATAATTTGTTTTTATTTTTCTTTAATTTAGACTACTTCGTAGGCCGCAAGGCCAATCCGCGCTCCCTGAGTCCGACCCTGGGTGCTACAACAGGCTAATCTCATAGCCAGGGCCACTATTTGTTTTTCTCTGATTTTATTTCTGTTTGGTGGTCTGTTCCATAATTTTTCTTGTTGAGCTTGATTGATCTCCGAGACTCGGGTCGCAACGACCCTAGCTTGATTTCATTTACCTGAGTCTCGGTCATTTTTCGCTCATCAGAATGTGGTGTGTTTATATTTCATATATACTTTAGCCATAAGTCGTACTTTGTGTGAGTGTGTTAATAAATAAAAATGGCTAAAAACCCAAAATCCATAAATATTTAAAAAAATCCCTGTAAATAAACATTCTTTTATTTGCACATACATAGCTATTGTACAAATTATTTTTGTAAAAATGTTTTCAAAAACTTTTCGTGTGAATAGTGTGTACATATGTGCATATCAAAACTATGTATATAGTACAAAATTTTTCCAAAATATTTTGAAAATCAAAAGTTTGCAAAAATCTTGTGTAAATTTGTGTAAATATTTTGCAAAACTTGCATTCATGCATACATCCATGATTTCAAAAAAAATTTCAAAAATTTTGCATTTGTGTAAATATTGTGTAAACAACATCTTTGTATATACTTGTATATAGTTTTTCCTGGATTATAGTTGACATTTAAACTAGCCTGGAATTAAATTGGGAAATGGAGCTTGATTAAGATCTTAATCCACCTAATTCTAAAAGAAAATTTATAGGGCTTAGGGTTAAGGCTTTTCAGGTCCATGGTGACTTAATTCTTTGAGTCCACTAGGCTATGATCACATGTCATCTCAATGAGCCTAAGTAGAGCACGTAACAACACACACATGACTCATATAGACAAGGGCTTTACTTGGACCCACACTTAGCACCGAGCTCTCTACGGATGAGGTGGTGAGGAGGCAGTCTTCCTTGACTTGGGGTAGGATATGAGGGTAGTACTTCTAGGCGGAACCTCTCTTCTCCTTTTAGTGAAGGAAGTGTGTCTCAACTTAGTCTGGTTTCCATGAGGTCTAACGACAGGAGTTGTGGGTTGCAATAATGCTTTAAAAGAGGGATAGTCTACTGGCTCAAGAGGAAAAACTCCTTATGTACATATGCTACACATTGTATATTATGTATAGATGCACTTGAAAAAAATGCAAAAAGAAAATAACTCCAGAAAAGTGGTGGGTCTGAGAGAAAATGATAATCCCACCGGAGTATGTATATAGTGCAAATAAGCAAATCTTGAGACTCAGGGATTCACCTTATGTAGCTTGCAGCAGGGAGACTTAGCTACACTGGTTGAGCTCCCAAGGATACATGGCTACACTGGCCATGATCCATTCTCTTCTTCCCCCTCTTCTTGAGCCGGTTGAACTTGAACTTAGAAGGGAATACCCCGCTCCTCGAGGAAAGAGTGGCCAGACTAAGGTCATAGAGTCACCTTGTTGGGGAGGGTTGTCAAGTTACTACTTTTGAGGTGGAGAGCTTATATCACTTACACAGTACAAGGAAAGACTCATAGTCTTCTGGTTTTGTGTATGTAGACTTGTTCTGATCTGGATTGTTGAGGAGTCCTGATTATAGATTAGTGGATCTTAGAGGCTGTTAAGTTTTAAACCTAAATCTAAATAAGGTTCTGACATATTAATAATCCAAAGATATGATCGAGCTCCATATTTCAATTTAATGAAGGCAAGTTTAATATTCAGCATTAATCCATGCATTTTCTCCTCTTTTTCTTTTCCTTTTTCTTTTTCACTTCTTTTTCAAATAAGTGTTTGCTAAGGGACTAGCAAAGTTAAGTATAGGGGGGTGATGAATACCCATTCATCACTCTTTATTCTTTTATTTTAGCTACAAAACCTTTGCAAAACACATGTACATACATGTAAATAATAATAATTAGCATTTGGCATGCATTGTGTAAAAATAAATAATTAGCATGTTTTTGTGCATAAATAAAAGAATAAAGAAACAAAAGAAAAAGAGGAAGATATTTAGAATAAATATTGAGCGACCTAATCCCAAGGGAGGGCTCAGCATGGGCCTGACCGCATAAAAACCAAAGTAGAGGGAGATAAGAAACTCATGTGTATATATACCTGTATATAAATAAAAATATTTTCCTCTAAATAAAAATAAAAATGGGTTTGTGTTTATTTGTATATATTTGTAAATACTAAATTAAAATAAAAATGAGAAAAATAAAAGAAAATTAAAAAGAAAATAAAATATCCTTCCTCATTGTATATACACCATGTACATAAAACCCTTTCTCTATTTATTTATCCCTATAAATAAATAAATAAAATTCCATAAAAATCTGTATATAATTCCATATCCCATAATGTAAATAAATAAAAAAAGTCATAAAAACAAAATTAAAATAAAAAGAAATAAAAATAAAAATCAAAACCAACCTTGTATATATACCATGTATATAAATGTACATAACTATTTATTTAACCCTTGTAAATAAATAATAAAAACAAAATAAAAATACCAAAATATTCCAAATTTTATTCTATAAATAAATAAAATATAAAATTAGAATAAAAATGTACAAAAACAAATAATTAAAAATAAAAAACAAAAATATATAGTGTATATACCTATATATAATAATACTACATTGTAATTACTTAATTTTTATTTCAAAAAAATAAATAAAAATCACAAAAAAATAATTTGAAATAAAAGGAACATTTTTCATGTTTTGACTTTTGTGAAATTCGGCCATTTTCTATTTATTATTTATTTTCTAAATAATTAATATGTGGCTGCATCTGGTTGGTCCACGGGGGATGTTGACCCCCGGTCAACTCTCTCCCCAGGACCACCAGAGACGGATCCAGTTGCCCCGACCCGACTTCTTCCAATTTTCGCCACTCGATCCGATAGCCAAATCTCGAAACCCCAAGCTCCATTTGTTCCTTGATCATTCTAGATCCACGCCCGGGATGGGTTCTCGGGGTCCGTGCTTCGATTGTCTCGCCCGACCCTCATCTAGCCGGACCCCTAGTCATTTATAACCTTAGCTCCGTCGCACGATTCACTCATCTTTGGCCCTCCCCCTCGTTGCCAAGGAACTCCTCCACCTCGCCTGAGTGACAGCCGAGCGAGACGGAGTGGAAGCGAGGCTCGGAATGCTGAGAAGCCTCTGATCCGGCGTTTCCACCACCGTGCACCGCCGCGAGCGCGGTCAGCCTCGGGACTCGACGATCCCTCGAGGCCATGACCCCCGGAGCTCCAGGAGCTCCAGCCTAGTCGGATGCCTTCACCAGGTAGGTAGTTTAGCCAGTAATTTAGCGTAGAATGTAGATTTTCGTTTATTGTTCCCGTAGCTCCGCCGCCTTCGCCAGCCACCTCCGACCAACCATTTGCCACTCCGACCACGCCTCCACCTTCACCAGACTTCCCTCCATCTTCTTCACCCATCCACCCCCCCCCCCATCTCGCCCCGGAGAAGGTCCTCCGCCTTCCTCCGCCACCGCTTCGTCGGAAGGACGCCACACTGCCTCATCCTTTATCTCCCACGTGCGCTAACGGGTCGAGGCATTTTGCCCTCGACCCCTTTTTCTTCCTGTGCAGGTAGCAGGTCAAGACGACCTCATCTGGAGGTCGGAACAATAGAGCACAGGAGCTCCTGTTCTTCACCTTCGTCGGAGCTCTCCAGAGCTCCCTGTCATCATCGGAGAAGTTCAGCAGCTGCGGACTGACACAGGCTTTCTTCTCCACTTCTCAGCAGCGTCAGAGGACGTTCCTACAGCACATATCAGCCGCGCGAAGTTCACCGGCGGCAAGTTCATACAGGATCCTCCATCACCGTCGGATCGAGCCACTCTCCAATTTTGATCTTGACCCTTCGTTCTTAGGGTGCCCTCAACCGTCGGATTTCTTAGCGGGAGATCATCTGGAGCGTCCATCGCAGAGGAGAGGCATGCACGTACTCGAGTCGTCCGATCTTACACGCGGCACGCCTCGATCCGTCAGATCTCGGCCAGGGTTCATCGAAAGGGTGCCATCGATCCTCCACCGTCTGATCGTCTACGTGGCACCGTCTCAGCCATCAGATCAGAGCCGAGGTCCCCTTTGATGAGGCGCCGCTACCCGCAGCCGTTGGATACCCCACGTGGCGCGTCCTCAACCCTCCGATAATAATAGGGGTAAATTGTTCTTAGGCCCCTCTGTTTATTGCTTTTATAAGTTAGTCCTGTAAATATGTTATCTAGTTCTTTTTATTTTGGTGATTTTGCACATTGGACCTTCATGTTTCCTCTATTTGCGTATTAGTCCCTGTATATAGTGACCACGTGCGTCGGCACGTGAGATTCTGGGCATTTTGCATTTATGGTCATGCAGTTCTCGAGTGTTAATGTTTACATCTTTCTAAATAGGAATTACATTCTAGTCCTTCTAGGCCTGGACCACGTGCCTAGCACGTGGATATTGAAATTTTTGCACTTTTGGCCCTAAGTTTTTCTGCTGTGTTAATTATTGGCCCTTGTAACTTATTTTTATTGTAGATAGGTCCTTGTGCACTGTTTGCTTGTTTTTAATTTTAATAAAATATCAAAATTAACCCAAATTGAATGAAAATTGGACACGTGGTTCCTGCCACTGTGTAAAATTTTCATCAAATTTTGTGTATATTTCTGAACATTTTGAGTATTTTTAAAAATTCAAAAACATCTATTTTTCTGCCTGTTTAGATTTAAAATTCACAAAAAATATAAAAACCTCTTCAAAAATTACCAAAAAATTCAGATTTTGTTTGTTTTGGTGTGCTTGATTTTCTGACCATTTTTTGTCATTTTTGGGTTCATAGAAATTATAAAAATTGAAAACACTAAAAAACTTATAAAAATTCTAATAATTAGTATAAAATCCTAAAAATAATAAATCTTTTTCCTGATTTCTCCTTTTTATTTCTACTTTCCAGGAAAAATACTCTAGGCCTTGATCAAACCTTTGATATTTTTAAATGGTCTGTGAATCCTGATTGGATAGTTTTCATTTGTTTTTGCCTTATTTCATTTTTAAAAAAAATCTATAAAAATCAGAAAATTATCAAAAATTCACCAAAAACAGTAAAAAAGATAAAAAAAATTCTAAAATCATTTATATTGGATTTTTTAGAATATTTTAGAAAAATTAAATAATTGTTGGAAGTTGCTTGTTTTCCTTGTTTTATTGTTTTCTTTATAATTAAAATTTTCAAAAAAATATAAAAATATTAAAAATCCACCAAATATAATATGTTTTTATTTTTATATATTTTAGACTACTTCGTAGGCCGCAAGGCCAATCCGTGCTCCCTGAGTCTGACCCTGGGTGCTACACCAGGCTAATCTCATAGCCAAGGCCACTATTTGTTTTTCTCTGATTTTATTTCTGTTTGGTGGTCTGTTCCATAATTTTTCTCGTTGAGCTTGATTGATCTCCGAGACTCAGGTCGCAACGACCCTAGCTTGATTTCATTTACCTGAGTCTCGGTCATTTTTCGCTCATCAAAGAGGTATCCTCTATGTAAACTGTACCTGCTCAGACTTTCTCTTCAGATTGTTCGGATTTGGTTCAATCTGAGATGGTATGACGGCTTTGCCCTTGATTAAATCCCTCACCTCCTGCCAGAACTCATCCATGTCCCGCTGGAAGGATGCTCGATGTTCAGAGAGCAAACATGCAAGATCATCTAGAGCTGGGTTCTCAAAGGCGGGAGCTTGAGAACCGAAAGTGTTCTCCTGCTGAAAGTGAGGCTGCTGCTGCTGCTACTGGTATTGGGGAGGATGGGAGTTTGACTATTGAGGCAGCTGACGCTGCCTCCACTGCTGGTTGTGATAGGCGGGACGAGGACCGTGCTGGTACTGCTATTGGGTATACTGGGGCTGCTGTTGCTGTGGCTGCTGGCTGTTCTGCTATCCTTGAACTGGAGGTTGCTGCTGAGATGAGGTACCATCATTGCCCCAACGGAATCCGGGGTGATCACGACGAATCCCGGGCTACGGGTACCGATCGTACCATATCTCATTGACTTCTATCAATGGCTCCTGCTCGAAGGATGGTGGAGGTAGAACTTCCAGTGGCTGATCCAGCTGATAGACCACCATCTGAGTGTCCTGTGATGGTGGCTGCGATGGGTAGTACTGTAGCAACGGGACCGGCTCTGCCTGGATGTGGTTGACCTAGCGGTACGAGGCAGAGGGATGGGTTGAGCTGCTACTGCTGGCATCAACCCGTGACCTAGGAGGCTGCTGAGAAGATGTTTGTGCCTCCTGGACGCAAAGAATCTGCGTCTTCACGTCACTCATAGTCTTGGTAATCTAGTCCATCTGGTCCAGTCCTTGCATCTGCTTCTTCTCGAGGATCTTGAGACGATCCAGCTTCTCACTAATAATGCCCATGTCGGCTGCGACTGATTCGGCTTGGGCTGCGACTGCCGACTGAGTATGTGGACCGGCATCGATACAGGCGATCCTCTAGAATGATCCTGCTCCTTGGTGGGGTTTCTGTTGTGTGTAGACGCGGGCTTGGGCCATGACTGTCGAGTTCTCTTCCATCCCTTCATAGATGGCCCAAACATCATCTTCACCCTTGGAAAAGTAGGACCCACCACAAGAGGCATTAACAAGCCCCTGCAGCTCCAGTGTCAGCCTACAAAAAAAACTCTGTATCAGATTAGGCTTGGATATATCATGGTGTGGACACCGGTCAATGAGCTCTCTGAATCATTCCCAAGCCTCATGAAACTGTTCATTCGGGATCATTGTGAAGTTACTGATCATAGCTCTTGCTGCGTTCCTCCGGCCGAGCAGATAATACTTCTTCAAGTAGGCGGTTCGGAGTTGTGCCCAAGTGTCGACGAAGCTCCCCAAATGTTTCAGCCAGTAAGCGGCTCTATCAACCAAAAAGAAGGGGAAGGCTATCATCTTGATGGTGTCCTCAGTCACCAGCCTGTCATGAATTGTACTGCAGATCATTTCAAATTCTTGCAGATGGAGGTGTGGCTCTTCGGTCGCCAGCTCATGAAATTTTGGCAGAAGCTGAATAGTGTGTGGGCGAAGCTTGAAGTCTCCATGGATGGGAGGGAGTCGGATCCATCGATGAGTGAGGGAGGCTGCTGGATTGTGCAATTCTCTCATGATGGTTTGTGGCGGCCTCTCCTGGTTCGGTTCTCCTCCCTCGCCTGCTACAACTGGTATATCACCTCCACCACCTCCGCCCCCAGGTCTGTCATCTCATCCCTCGTGCATCTGTGCGATCTCTCTCATGAGGTCACCCATTAATACTCCCTAGTCCTGGATCTGTCTCTGCATGGTCTCCAGGGAAGCTAGCAATGAATTGTTAATGGCCGCTTGATCATACAAGAATGGAGGGTGCTCGTGCTCATTTGGTTGTTCTCCTCTATATGTCGTGTCTGAATTCTCTGAAAAGGCAAAAGAACCCAACTCAGGTTCCGTCAAATGCTCTGAGCTCTGTGATGCACTAAAATCTGAAACTCTTGGACTGATGGAAGGAGAAGGGTGGTCGAGGGGGAACAGGGTGGAAGTGAACTCAGGATCAGAGAGTGGGTCTAGACTCTCCGAGGTTGTCCTAGATGAATAGGGAGGAGTGCTGGATAGCGGTGCCTCCAAAGACGACCTAAGAGACCTCCGTCCCATCATCTTGATTATTGAGAAGAGTAAGATGGAGAAATGAAGAAGAAGGAGGTGGCAAAATTGCGCACAATTGCGCTGTGTTTTTTATCTTGACCTAGATCCAACTAGCAATCAAACACAAAACAAGGGGATTCACCAACTCAACACATGAAGCCGTGAAGGTTCGGCTTTTATCTTTGTAGTTTTTAGCTTGAATTCATGAAGTTATCTTTTAACGAGTCCTTAGAGCGCTATGCCTATAGGAGTGAGAGTACTGCCGGAAAAGTATTCCCGTACTTGTCCTCCTCCTGTGTAACCTGTAGTCTGCGCTTTTTGAGGTCCTTGTAACCCTTCCTGCATCCCTACTCAGCCAAAGAAAAGAGGGAGGAAGCTGATAGGCGAAACCGATACTTCGGATCTCGCTCGCAACGGAATCACACGTGAGCGTGTAAGATCCTACTCAGGCGCAAGACGATGAGACAGACACACCCATGAAGGTGTGGCCTATGCTCAATACTTCAGACAAGGTCGATGCTCTACACAATAGAGAGTCACCAATGACGACCAAGCCCTACTCGTCTACGTACGATAGTAGCGCCAATACTTCGGAAATCCAGGCGATACACAAGGCAGCCACAAGCTGGGTTTTGGGCTCTAATCCTTACGAAGCCGCTCAACTCACTTGGAAGGAGACCTTCCCATGCAACCTGAATACAAGTTAGGGTGTTACTCTCCCCAAGCAATGAATCTAATTATCAATTTTATTTGGGTCAAATTTTCTTAGCAGTCACTTTTTTAATTTTTTTGGTGTTATCGCTTATTTTGAGTCAATTCAAACAAGCGCCTAACGTTTTTGTATTTTCTTGATTCCTACTTGATCCAAAAATAGAGGGAGAAGAGTCGGAAAAGCCGTGCAAGTTAGCACCAAGATGGAAATCTCACCTTTGTGCCTATATGATGAATGCAAAGTTAGAAAGACTTACAATGCCTCCAGCTCTCTCCATGTGAGATGCAAAGCAGAAATTTTTAAACCTAATCTAAATGCTGATATGCACATGAAAATCATCCTAAGCAGGCAATTGCTAACGTGAAGAACCACAAGTTGACCACCAATCCTCAATCCTAGAGTCCGGTCTAGGCTCACCCCTCCTCCTCTCGATACATCGAGTTCAGGAGAAGCGCTTGGCAGGGAGAGCTCGCAGTGTGATGGATCGAAGATAATGAATCCACTGTTTAATTTAAACTAAGTCCAAACGCACTATGGGTACATGCAATGATTATTAGGGTGTTTGGACCTAATCTACTCGATCAAGCAAAAGCCTAAAATCTAAGGGCTCATTCCACAAAAGAAAGGAAAAATAAATCAAAATCGGAAAATGACAGTCGAGAAAACGCGATAAAAACCGCGGTGAGCCCCCAAGTGAACAAACACCTGAAATTTAGGCCCGATTGTCCTAAGTGTCCAAGTGTACATGTATTATTACAAATTAAATGGTCTCTCTCTCACAAAAATAAATAAAATCTAGCTAACACTCTCTCTCTCACTCCTCCTGCTCTCTCATGTCAGCTTGGGCTAGAAAAGCCGACTCCGCTTGCCAAGGCTGCACCGAATCACCAAGGTGATCCTCCTCGATCTGTGGTCCCTTGCAAGACGATAAGAAATGAGAAGGTCAGATGGCTCAACAATATATATCAAAAATATAAGAGAGATAAAACAGAGCAATACTGTAAACAAAAAATCACAATCAATCACAAATGTACTCTATACGTCGTTGCTCCCCAGCAACGGAGCCATTTGATAACAAGGGTTAAGCAAGGGTCTAAATGATCCACACAAGGCGGGACCACAATGTCGCTGCGGCGACCGCTCACAGAACCCTAATTAATCAACAATAAACCCACAATAAATAAATCAAGCAATGAAGAATAAATGTGGAGTCAAATTTATTATTAACTCTACATAAAAAGGTGTATAGGTGTAAGTATGTAGAGGTCGAACACAGGGAGCACACAGGATAGATCAAGCAAGAGCAAAATGTGTGATGTGATTAAGTGTCTACAATATGCAGATGTCTTTCTGGGTTTTTAATTTATTTTAATTTTAATTTTTATTTTGTATTTTGATTTTTTATTTTCTGATTTTTTATTTTCTTTTTATATTATATATATATATATATTCCTTTTTCAAAAACTAGAATATAAATAAAGTAAGAAAAAGGAAGATAGGATATTTATAAAACTAAGGAAAAATCATCAAAAATTAGGAAATAAAATATTTTTGGTCTTTTTATAATTTTTTTTTACTGTTTTGTGATTTTAGGGGATTTTTATAAATATTTTTAGTATTTTTAAAAGCCAAAATACAAGAAAATAGTACACTAAGCTGCTGGTCGAAATTAAAATGGGAATGAAAAATAGCAAACACTAGGAAAAGTTTCCCAAATTAATTTTAAAATAAAGACAATAAAATGGGGAACCGAGAGGACCTGAGTTTATATATTCTTGATTTTTCTGGATTTTTTTTAGATTTTTATGAAGATTTTTAAGGTTTTCTAATTTTTACGGTTTTTGTTTTGATTTTTTTAGTGATTTTTGGACTGACACTAAAATATATTAAAATAGACCTTTGATAGTTTTTTTGGAATTTTTCAAAAAGATTTGATAATTTTTTTGGTATTTTCTAATGCAAACAGTAGCTAAAATGCATATTTTTTTAAAAAATATTAAATGCACCAAAAATGAAATGAAAAAATATGGTGTGACTAAGCAAGCATGCAGGAGCTTAAGTTAATTTTTTGGGAATTTTTCGAGTTAAAATGATGCTCTAAATAAATAGGGAAAGCATACAAAAATACAATGCCTGACAGGGGTATAAGTGCAAATAAACAAACATCCAGGGGAAAAGTTGCAATTTTATCACAAAATCTACTACTGAATATAAAACTTAATGGACCAATTACAAATATCGAGACCCACAAGGGTATTCCTGCAAATAACCCACCCACGCGCGTGACTAGCACGCGCCTAGGAAGGGTATAAATGTAATTTCCAAAAATCTGGGGGCCTTGATGTAAAATAACCAAAAGTTTTACACTTAATGAAAAGTTCTTGGACTAAATCTAAATACTTAAACCCGCGAGGGTGTCCGTGCAAAATGCCCCGTGCCTCACGTGAACTGGTCACGTGAGGTGACGTGGCTTGGACTAGAATGCAATATACAAAAAGGTCTAGGGGTTACTTGCAAATATTACAAAATTATTAAACTACCAATGAAAGTTTTTGGATTAAATAAAAATTACTAAACTTGCGGGGGATAATATGCAAAATACCCACGCTTGCGCGGGAGCGGACGCTCTTGATGCGTTCACTTAAACACGTATCAGCTTCTCCTTGCACGATGACAGTTCGCGCCCAACGGCTGCGATTAGATCTGCGATGACGATCGAACAGCTGGTGGCGTGGCGAATCAAACAGCAGATGTAGCGTCTGGAAGGTGGCCAAGATCCAACGGCAGGCGGGGCAGGACGAAGAACTGGGAGGAGCTCCGGCGTGGAGAAGTTCTCCCAGTCAAATCAAGCCTCTCCAGCGTCCTTCAATCATCCAAAAATGGCGGATGACGTCCTGCGGTCCTCCTCTATCTCCTAATGGCTCCAGAACACCTCGGCGGTGGCCGAGGCTCGCGAAAGAGGGTGGCAGAGCTGTGAAGCTCCACTAGACTCCGGCGAGTCGCAAAATGAGCCCAGGCTCGAGTCAAACATCCTTGACTTGCAAAAAGAAGTGAGAGGACCCAGGGCAAAATGCCTGGGTCCCGCGGTGGCGAAATGGTGGAGCGAAGCAGCGAGGATGAGCTCGGGCGGAGGAGCGCTCCGGCGAGGTTGATGTGGAGGATGATTTGATCGATGAAAGTGGAAATTTCTTGAGGGCTTTTGATCCTAAGACTACGGTGAGAAAAATGCAAAAGAAATAAAGGGGGATAGGGGCTTCCTCGATGGTGGAACACCGGAGGGAAGAGTACCTCGACCGCCGGCGAAGGGGGAGGTTGTGGAAGCACCTCAGGCGTCGCTCGACACACCAGAAGGTCGCCGAGGAGAGCTATCACCTTCTCCTAGCTATTGGGCACGAAAGGGGAGCTATTCCTATGGAAAGAGGCGTTCAAAAATCGAATTGAAGTCGGGGGTACGTTTTATGTGGTTCGGCTCTATGACTATGGCGCTCCAAAGACCAAGGTGTATCGAGTGAATCGATGGCTCTCTCCCCCAAAAAACACAAGCGCGTGAATCCTTGATCGAAGGGGAGAAAAAGTCGTGAAGGTTTCATCATGAAATGGTGCAAGACAGAGCCTCGACAAATCAGCGAAGATGGGGTCAAACGAGGTCTGACAAGCGCACATGGGGGAAGGACGCCTAGTTGACCGGGGTCAACTAGGGTTTGCACCTGGTTGGTCCACGTGGACCAACCAGGAAAAATCCCTGAAAAATCTTTTGTAAAATCATTTAAAATAGAAAATGAATTATTTAGTTTTAAGTTATAAAATAAAAAATGTTCGTAATTTTATAAATTCTTTTATGGTGATTTTTAATTATTTTTATGAAGTGTAATTTTACAAGTTCACTTTTATACCCTTTATTGGTATATTACCTATATATTTTATTAATTTATTTTTATTTTGTGATTTTAATTTCTTTATTTTAATTTATTATTTTATATATTTATAAAGTATTTTTATACACTTAAAAGTATTTTTATTTTATTTTTCTGAAGTGTATTGTACATTTAATAAAATACAAGTATAAATTATACAGGTATAAGTATAGGTACTATACCTATGTGTTCTATATATAGGTATTTTTATTTTATGTTTTTGTTTGGGTTTTTATTCTGATTTTAATGTACATATATAATATAAGTAATATATACAAAATTATAAAAATATAAAAATGATGAATAAATAATAAATTGAATATTTTAACCTGTAGAGGTATACAATAGGGGTCCAAAACTCAACTTTCAAATCGTAGCTCCGCCAAATGCGAAACCACCGCCATTAAATAGCTTATATATACAATTAAAGGTGAGTTTGGTGCATTTGGAGTTTTCATTTGTGAGATACGGGTCTGGGAAGTTGGGATTCTGGATTTTTATTCAGATCATAACTTTTTATCTGTACATTATTTTTGAATGAAATCAATTTTGTATTTTTCTTTATTAAATTATCTATAACTTTCATGTTCAAAGTTTCTTTATTTGAGGTATAAAAAGTGGAACCAAAAATAGATCCCAAAATGAATAAAGAGTGGATAAAAAGAATAGGTATTTTGACTGTATTTTGACCCTTATCTCCCCCTACTTTATTCCTTGTCGACCTATTCATCAAGATGCCTAGGTCTCAGGGTTTCGGGTCATAAAATACATACAATATTTTATTCTTTTTTGTCTTTTCTTTTATTTATTCTATAATTTTGGCTTTAATTACAGTATTTTATACACTATTTACATGCACATGCATGAATGCTAAGATGCTGGATTTAAGGCTATTTACACACATTTACTAGGGTTTTAGAGGCCAAAATGATAGAATAAAGATGATGAAATGTGGATTCATTAGGTACCTCATGGCAAAGAAGGATGCCAAAGCCAGATTGACCATATGGATCCTTCTACTCCAGGAGTTTGATATAGAGATTAAGGATAAACCTGGAGTCAAGAAGTGGCGGATCATCTCTCCCGATTAGAGCATCTTGAGGATTCTGAGCAGACAGAGCCTATTTGTGAGACCTTCCCAGATGAGGCGATCCTTGCTTTCGCCTCACTCCCATGGTATGTCGATATTATGAACTATCTTGTCGTCAAGAAAGTTCCACAAGATTGGCCCAGACAGAGACTTGAGACCTTCCTCGCGAAGGCCAAGTTTTACCATTGGGAGGATCCTGTCCTTTACCACGAGGAAGGGGATAGCGTCTGGCGTAGGTGCATTCCTCAGGAGGAGCACCACAGCGTCCTCACTTACTGCCACAAGCTTGAGGCAGGAGGACATCACTCTGGGAGGAGAACGGCACAGAAAGTGCTCCAATCCGGCCTATGGTGGCCTACCCTCTTCAAGGACTCTGATGAGTTCGTGAAGAGGTGTACTGACTGTCAGAGGATGGGCACTTGTGGACAACGTGATATGATGTCGATGCAACCCATTCACTTTTGTGAGATTTTTGACGCATGGGGCATCGATTTCATGGGTCCATTCCCTAGGAGTCAAGGATTCGAGTACATTCTGTTGGTCGTGGATTATGTTAGTCGTTGGGTTGAGGCCATCCTCGCCCGAACCGCAGATGCTAGGACTGTTTGCCGATTTTTGAGGAAGCATATCATTTCACGGTTTGGGGTCCCTCGAGTGTTGATATCTGATGGGGGGTCTCATTTCATCAACGACAAGTAAAGTCCCATGCTAGCGAGTTCAGCATAGATCATCGAGTTGCCACTCCATACCACCCGCAGACGAATGGTCTTGCTGAAGTGTCGAACAGGGAGATCAAGACTATATTGCAGAAAGTCGTCCGCCCTGACTGAAAGGATTGGTCACAGCTTTTGGACTCGGTCTTGTGGGCATATAGGACGTCTTTCAAGACTCCTTTGGGTACATCTCCCTTTCGCCTCGTTTATGGTAAGCCCTGCCATTTACCTGTTGAGCTGAGACATAGGTCACTTTGGGTTGTTACAGATATACTTTTGGATCCAGAGAGTGTAGGAGATCAGAGGAGGGCAGAGTTAGCAGCCTTGGAGGAGCTTCGCGATACCGCCTTTTCAAACAGCCTACATTATAAGGAGAGAGTGAAGGAGTGGCATGATTCTCATATCAGCCACAAGCATTTTGAGCCAGGACAGAGAGTATGGCTGTTTGATGCTAGGCTTCGTCTATTTCCAGGGAAGCTACAGATCAAATGGAAGGGACCTTACTTGGTTAGAAAGGTACATGACAATGGAAGTATAGATATATCTGAGTTGTCTTCTGATGTTACCTTTTGAGTGAACGGTCAGCGGCTCAAGCCGTATCTAGATCATGAGCCGCAGGTCATTGATGTTGCCCCAATTCACTTTGCGTAAGATGTGGTCTCTTGACTCACATCTATTGCATCTCATGCCTGATTATCATTGTTCTTCCGACTTGTATAGATCCAGTTGTCCATATTATTCTATTCTTTAATCCCACACCTCTTTTCTCATCTTATGATTATGCTATACTTAGGGTGTACTTTACCCTAAGTATAGGGGGGTGTAGGACTCTCGGGTATTCTATTTGATTCTTTCTACCCCTGTTTTGTTGCCTATACTTAGGTATATTTCACCCTAAGTATAGGAAGGGAGACCCTGTACATTCTCACTCGGCTTTCCGTTTGTGTACAGCCTGCTATACTTAGGATTATTTGATCTGTAGTATAGGGGGAAATGCCGAGATCCTCTTGGATTTCTATTCTTTCATTCGTTTTTATATATAGCATTCCTTTTCACTTTCCTATACTAAGCACGAGTTATGTCTTCTTCATCGCTCTTGACTCTGAGGACATCGTTCCAGCTAAGTATAGGGGGTGTGTATATATTTCATATATACTTTAGCCATAACGCTTACTTTGTGTGAGTGTGTTAATAAATATAAATGGCTAAAAAACCCAAAAATCCATAAAAATTAAAAATTTTCCTTGTAAATAAAATTCTTTTATTGCACATACATAGCTAGTGTACAAATTATTTTTGTAAAAATATTTGTAAAAATCTCTGTGTATAAATAGCTTGTAAATATTTTCATATCAAAATTATGTATATAGTACAAATTTTTGTAAAATGTTTTGAAAATCAAAAGTTTGCAAAAACCTTGTGTAAATTTGTGTACATATTTTGCAAAACTTGCATTCATGCATACATCCATGTTTTCAAAATATTTTTCAAAAATTTTGCACATGTGTAAATAGTTTGTAAATTGCATCTTTGTAAATACTTGTAAAGTTTTTCCTGGATCATAGTTGACATTTAAACTAGCCTGGAATTAAATTGGAAAATGGAGCTTGATTAAGATCTTAATCCACCTAATTATAAGAGGAACCTTATAGGGCTAAGGGTTGAGACTTTCCAGGTCCATGGTGACTTAATTCTTTGAGTCCACTAGGCTATGATCATATGTCATCTCAATGAGCCTAAGTAGAGCACTTAATAACACACACATGACTCATATAGACAATGGCTTGACTTGGACCCGCACTTTACACCGAGCTCTCTACGGATGAGGTGGTGAGGAGGCAGTCTTCCTTTACTTTGGGGTAGCATAAGAGGGTAGTACTTCTAGGCGGAACCTCTCTTCTTCTTTTAGTGAAGGAAGTGCATCTCAACTTGGTCTGGTTGCGATGAGATCTAACGACAGGAGTTGTGGCTTGCAATAATGCTTCAAAAGAGGGATAGTCTACTGGCTCAAGAGGAAAAACTCCTTATGTATATATACTGCACTTTGTAGATATGTTGTACAGATGCACATCAAAAAAATGCAAAAAGAAAATAACTCCAAAGAAGTGGTGGGTCTGATAGAAAATGATAATCCCACCGGAGTGTATATAGTGCAATAAGCAAAGCTTGAGACTCATGTTCCATCTTATGTAGCTTGCAGCAGGAAGACTTAGCTACACTGGTTGAGCTCTCAGGGATACATGGCTACACTGGCCATGGTCCATTCTCTTCTTCCCCCTCTTCTTGAGCCGGTTGAACTTGAACTTAGAAGGGAATACCCCGCTCCTCGAGGAAAGAGTGGCCAGACTAGGGTCATAGAGTTACCTTGTTGGGGAGGGTTGTCATTTTGCTACTTCTGAGGTGGAGAGCTATACCTCACTTACACAGTACAAGGAAAGATTCAAGGTCTTCAGGGTTTGTGTATGTAGACTTGTTCTGATCTGGATTATTGAGGAGTCTTGACTATAGATTAGTGGATCTTAGAGGCTGTTCAGTTTTAAACTCGAGTCCAAATAAGGTTCCGACACATTAATAATCCAAAGATCTGATCGAGCTCCATATTTCAAATTAATGAAGGAAAGTTTAATAATCAGCATCGATCCGTGCATTTTTCCCCTCTTTTTCTTTTTCCTTTCTTTTTCACTTCTTTTTCAAATAAGTGTTTGGTAAGGGACTAGCAAAGTTAAGTATAGGGGGTGATGAATCCTCATTCATCACTCTTTATTCTTTTATTTTAGCTACAAAACCTTTGCAAAACACCATGTAGATATGTGTAAATAGAATAAATTATCAAAATGCATGTATTGTGTAAATAGCCATAATTAGCATGTTTTTGTGCATAAATAAAAGAATAAAGAAATAAAAGAAACAGAGGGAAATATTTAGAATAAATATTGAGCGACCTAATCCCAAGGGAGGGCTCAGCATGGGCCTGACCGCAAAAGAAACCAAGTAGAGGGAGATATGGTCAATCACATTTGTACATACACCTATGTATATAAATAAATTTATTTTCCTCAAAATAAAAATAAAAAGTGTTTCTTATATTTTGTATATATTTATAAAAATAACATAAAAATCACAAAAATAAAAATAAAAATAAAAATAATAAAATCCATGATATATACCATGTACATATGTGTATAAACCTATTTATTTACTAATGTAAATAAATCATAAAAATAAAATAAAAATGACTATTTATTCCGAATTTTACGTTGTAAATAAATAAAATATAAAATTGGAATAATTGTGCAAAAATAAACAATTAAAAATAAAAATAAAAAATACATATATGTATATACCTATATATATAATAATAATATAATGTAAATACATAATTTATATTTCAAAAAAATAAATAAAAATCACAAAAAATACTTTGAAAATAAACAAATATTTTTCATTTTGTAAATATTTTGAAATAAGGTCATTATCTCTTTTATTTTGAATTTCTAAAATAATTTCCAATGGTGACTTCTGATTGGTCCACGGGGGATGTTGACCCCCGGTCAACTCCCCCCTCTGGACCACTCGTCCGCGGATCTTGCCCCCGACCCGATTTCTCAGATTTTTGTAGGCTTGATCCGACCACCATTCATCGAAACCCGGAGCCCTGATTATCCTTGAATCATCCCTAATCCACGCCCGATCATCCTTCCAGGGATCCGAGCTTCACCGTGCTCTGCCCGACCCCATCTTCTCGGACCCTTCCTAGTATATTGTCTCACCTCCGGCCGCAATTTCACTCCATCTTTGGCTTCGCCCTTCCATTCCAGGACCTCCATCACCCTCCTTAGAGTGACAGCTATCCGAGGGCGGTGTCGCAGTGAGGAGAAGGCGTCCCCAGCCACTGATCCGGTGAGCTCTTTAGCCGTGCGCCGCCGCGAGGTGTGCCAAGCCTCGGACCACGACGAATCCTTGAGGCAAAGACCACCGGAGGTCGAGCATCTCCAGCCCAGTCGACCTCAGCCATCAGGTAGTCCCGACACCCTCTAGATTAGCTTAATTTCAATTTACGCCCAATCGCGTCGCCGGCCGATTTCCACCAATCCGCTCATCCGTAGACCCATCTGATCATCGATTCACGATCACGAGACTCCTATCCACCTTCTTCACCCATCCGATCACCTTGGTTCGCCCCAAAACCAAGAAGTGGACCTCCATCGCCGTCGCTTCGCCGGAGGTCTCCACTCCGACCCATTTGTCCATCCATTCCACCCCCTGACGGGTCGAGGCACTTTGCCCTTGACCCAGGAGTTTTGATGTGTTGTTTTGATGGTCGAAGAGACCCATCTGAGGGTCCAAGAGTTCGAGCACAACCACTTCGAGCCTCGTTCGTTGTCGGAGCTCCCCGGAGCTTCTCGGCTTCATCGGAGGTGCCCACCAGCTGCGGACCACCATGACGGATCTCTTCCACATCTCAGCAGCCTCATCGGAGCCCCCCACCGCGCGCATTGGGCCGGCGAACTTCGCCGGTGAGGTGTTCTTGGAGGAGCTCCAGCTACCGTCCGATCAGCCCCTCTGCTCCAGTTCTGATCCGGACTGCTCGTTCACGCGAGATCTGCACCGTTCGATCCATCAGGGCTTCGATCTGGACCGATCATCGACGAAGAGGTGTCTTCTGTTCTCAGCCATCGGATATCTATGTGGCGCTTCCTCGACCGTCGATCTTAAATAAAGGGGTAATTTGCACTTAGTCCCCTCCTCCTTTGCTTTTTATCATTTAGTCCTGTAAATATTAGTTTACGTTGTTTTTATTTTGGAACAATTACAGTTAGGACCCTATGTTTATTTTATTTGCACTTTAGTCCCTACCTATGTGAGACACGTGCTTCGTCACGTGAGGGTTGGACATTTTGCATGTTTGGTCATGTGTTACATGTGTGTTATTGATTGAATATTTTGAAATAGGAATTACACTTATACCCCTCTGTGTCTGAGCCACGTGCTACGCGTGTTTTGTGGGCTTTTTGCATTCCAGGCCCTGCACTTTCCTTATGTGTTATTGATTGTTCCTAGAAATATGTTTTCTTGCATTTAGGTCCATGACTGCTATGTGCCTTATTTTTATTAAATAAAATATCAAATTAAATCCAAATTAGGTGAAATTTGGATACGTAGCTCCTGCCACTGTGTAAAATTTTCTTTAAAATTTTGGGATATTTTCGAGGCTTCTCCTATTTTTAAAAAATCAAAAATACGCATTTTTGTTACTATCTGAATTGAAAAATCAAAGAAAAATATAAAAATTTATCTAGAAAATATAAAGAAAATCAGGATTTATTTGTTTTGTTGTGTTTGAGTTGCTATCAAATTTTTGTGCTTTTTGGATTTATAAAAACCAAAAAAATTAAAAAACACTAAAAACTTTATAAAAAATTCCAAAAAATTCTATAAAAATCAAAAAATATAAACTCTTTTCCTGTAGCTTAGTTTTTACATATATTTTTCATAAAAATTGCCTCCAAACTTTTATGGATCAATTTTATATTTTTAGTTGATCTTTCAAGTCTGGCTACATAGTAGCCCATATTTTTCCTCTTTCTTTATTTTTAGAAAATTAAATAAAAATTGAAAAATACTGAAAAATTCACCAAAAACATTTAAAAACATAAAAAACACAAAAACAATTTTATTTTAATTTTTGAAGTATTTTTGAATGTTCAATAAATTGTTGTTGTTGCTTGTTTTTATCTTTTCTCATATTTTACTTATTAATAAAAATACAAAAAAATTAAAAACAATTAAAATCCACCAAAAAATATTTTATTCTTTATTTTTGATTTTAACTACTTCGTAGGCCACAAGGCTAACTCGTGCTCCCTGAGTCCGACCCTGGTCGCTATACTAGGTTAATAAAATTAGCGAGGACCGCTTTTTGATTTTGATTATTTTATACCTTGTTTGGTGGTTCTTATATTTTTCTTGTTGACTGATTCTCCGAGATTTGGGTCGCAATGACCCGAGATTGATTTCTACCTTGCCCGGATTTAGGAGGCAATTTTTTCGGTCGATCAACTTGCAAATATGAAAAGTAAATATTCAATCCATAAAAGAAGATAAGTTCAAGGGAAACAATGCAAATAACCCAAAAAGACATGTGACGAAGCACATGGTTCCATACAAGCAGGACTAAAATTTAAATATGAGAAACTACAGGTACTAGAAAGCAAAATGGTTCAATTGTGATTTTATTTTACAGACTAAAATAAAAAAGAAAATAAATACAAGGAAGAAAGTGCAATATACCCATGAGCTGCACGTGAGAAGTGCGTGAGAGGACGCGTGGCAGTTGCTAATGAGGCGCGATCGTGCGGCTCTGGACGCGTCAGATGTCAGATCCGACAGCTATCAAATGGTCGGCGACGTGGCTGGTACGGGGCCATTAGATCTGACATCTAACGGCATGACACCTCCAGAGGATGAACGGGTGCGATGAAGTCTGGGAGGTGGGGGATATCCAACGGCAGAGAAGACGTCTGGAAGAACTAAGCCTAGGCGACTTTCGTCGGACCCAAGGATCGAATCCTGGGCTCCGATGAAAGATCTTAAGGCACCGGTGGAGTCGTGGGCCTCTTCCGCTTCGGATGAACAGACCCGATGGAGTAGCTGATGGTCGGATGATCGTGACAACGTCGTAGACCTGGAGCTACTCTGGTGAGTCTCAGAGGGATGGAATCGGGCGTCCTCGAAGCGTTCTTTCACCTACAAAGGGTAGTTGGGACATGGGGCGATGCTCTGGTCCAGGTTATTTGGAATAAACACCAAAGAAGCGAGGGTGAATGGGTGCGGGTCTCCGGCGAAGGTGATAGGGGAGACCTAACTCCTAATCTCAATGCGATGATCGATGGTAAGGGTGATCAGGATTTGGAAGAAGATGGAGGGCGAGTGTGGGTTTCGATCTGAGCGGACGGATGCGAGTGACGGAGCTCCGACCGGTTGGTCAGAGCTGGCGGAGCGATTGCGGAGATAAATGGGAAGATTAAACAAAAGACTGAGCTAGGAACGGTGTAATGGATACTTGAAGGTCTAAGTGTGATCCTGAGCTCTAGGGGAGGTGAACGGCGGGGTTGTGGCCTCGACCACGCTGCAGTTGGCGAAGGAGGTCCTTGCGGCGGTTCTCCGGCCACGACAGGTGAACTGCGGCTACACAACACCTCTCCGAGCACCAAGGGTGGCCTCCGACGGCTGTCACTTCGGCGGAGGTATCTAGGGTATCAGAAAGAGGTGCGACGTGAGCTGGTGAGCTGGGGAGACGAGTGAAGCATTTATGGGGTAGTCCCAAGTAGTCGGAAGATTCAGATTAAAGCACGTGAACCGAGGGGAGGATCCCTAAAGGAATCAACATGCGAGGATCGTGGATCTCCCCTCGATAATCGGAACATCGAAATGAAGAAGATGGTGGTCGGATCAGGTCTGGATAATTTGGTGAAAAGCGTGCAGAAATCGGATCCGACCGAAGGAAGGTCCAGGGGGACAATTGACCGAGGTCAACAATCCGTCATGGACCAATCAGGTGCGGCGGGGGAAGATGACAAAATAGACTAGACGACAAAATAGTAGAAAATTCAAAAATAAATAGATAAAAAATAAATGATTTTAAATTAAAAAATAAATAAAATGAAAAATGTTTCTTTTTTTTCAAAGGATTTTCTATGATTTTTATTTTTTTATGAAAAGTAAATTATGGTATATACATTATAATGTATTATATATAGGTATAAAATACCTATGTATTTTGTATAATTATTTTTAATTTGTTATTTTACACAAATACGCCAATTTTATATTTTATTTATTTACAACATGATTTTTGGGGTTTAAAATTATTTTTGTTTTATTTTTATTATTTATCTACAAATATAAATAAATAAAGAAAGATACACATATACATGTATTATATACAAGTGAGAGAGAGAATTTTATTCTAATTTTATTTTTATTTCATTTTTCTAATTTTTGTTTTATTTTTAGAAACATATACAAGAAAATAAAAAAACCTTTTTAATTTTTATTTTTGTAGAAATAAATTATATACATAGATGATATATATTACAAGGTGAAGTGGCTCTATCTCTCTCTACCTATTTTATTTGCATCAGGCCCATACTGGGCCCTCTCTTGGGTTTGGTCACTCAATATTTATTCTAAATATTTCCTTATTTTTCTTTTATCATTTATTCTTTTATTTTTACACAAATACATGCTAATTATGGAATATTAACACATGCATGCTTATTGTTAAATTATTGTATTTACAACTATTTACATGATGCTTTGCCAAGATAATTAGCTAAAATAAAAAAAATAAAGAGTGATGAATGAGGATTCATCACCCCACCCTCACCATTTGTTCTTTAACCCCTCTCCAAACACCTCCCCTCCTACCCAAAACACATCTAAACATTTGATAGGGTTCTAATTATCTGGGTCCCTACCCACCTGTAATCAGAGCCACAACTTCCACCCGTGCCTTTTTTTAGCGTTGCACATCCCAACCCCGACACCATCCTCCACTTCTTTCCCCAACAAATCCCACTCCCACCCCTCATACTTTATGACATCCAATAGAACTATGGTTGTTCATGACACTCCTTACCACTTGTATTTTGAACCACAATTTCCACTCGAGCCCTTTTGGTTGTTGAACAACCCAACCTCATCATAGCATCCATTCCCTCCCCAAAAACTCCCACTCGAACCGCCAACTCATTCGAGAATCGAGTAGAGTTCTGATTATTTGGCTCCTTCCCCACCACCTGTAATATGAAATCACAACTTCTTGGTCCTTTCGACCATTGCATAATACAACTCTACCAACATCTCCATTCCCTCCCTATACTCCCCACTCCCAAACTCATTCGGACATCAAATAGAGTCCCAGGTATCTATACCATGACCACTACCCAAGCACCTTCAGTTGTTGTATAACTCCTCTCTCTCTCTCTTTATATATATATATATATATGGAAATTATCTAATGAGCCCTAAGCCCATTAGAATTGTATTGAGTACACTTATTTTTACTAATATTTTCTATCATTTTGAGCGTAATAATTTTTGGTTTACAACTGTTATATCATATTCTTACTATTTGTAACAATTTTCACAAAAGGAAAATAATACATTAATATTAAATAATAAGTAGTAAAAATAGAAAAGATATCAGTAATACAAACAAAGATACAATCATTCTATATTAATTTACAGTTTTCTTTTGTGAAAATGATTACTAATAGTGAGAATATATACAACATTTGTAAATCAATAAGCAATGAATTCAATATGAAAGAAAAATTAGTAAAAATGAGTGTGCTCATTACAATCGTAATTGGCTCGGGGCTCATTGGATACACACTCTCTCTATACACAGACATACATACATATGTGTGTATGTATGTATATGGTGAAGAAATAAGTTGGAACTAACAACAAGATAAGGATAAAATCATTAACTGTAAGGGCGTTCTCTTGGAATTTCCTCCCATGTAAGAATGTCCTTTCTGATGCTTCGATGATCATGGACCTCCACCTGTGAGAAGGATCATGCGATGGTCTACATGATAATATGATAGATCGTCAATAAGGCAAATTAAGACGATAGTGGTAGTGGCTCTCAAGTAACCCTCCAGCAATAAAAGCAATGCGTCGGTGTGGGCAGGGCAGTCCAAGTCTTCTTAGTACAAAGAAGTGCCTAAATTTGGATATGGTTTGGATCTCTAAATGAATCCAAGCCATATTACTTTAAACAATTGTTACTTGAGTTGGGCTTATTGAAAAGACCTTGACGAGATCTATCAAATTATATGATTACTTGTATTGTTTGGGTAATATCTCAACAAGAGTACATCAACATTAGACTAGTTCCTCTAGGCAGAATCTAGAGACGTGATGTACTATAAGCATATATTAGAACAATCGACTATGGAGTATCGACTCATTAAATTAAAGAACATATTGGTGTACCATTGTAGGAAATTAACCTTTGATGATGAATAATTTTAATATTTATTCCAATATCTTCTGATATTGAATGTACAACAACGAAGATCATTTGTTGCAAAGTAGTTTTTGTTCCTATAATGGCAATGAATACTATATTTGTTACTGAAGGTTTACATAGCGACGATTTATTCGCTAAATTATATATTTATTGTTGCTAAATTTAAGAACGCTTCAAAGAAAAGATCAACAAATAACATTGTTATGTGATTCGTTGTTAGAAATATAGTAAAATTACGAAGTTTGTTGCAAATTTAAAGTATCAAGCAACAAATAATATACATTGGTATATGTTTAACTACGAAAGATATGAAAACGAACGTTGAAATATATCTAGTCTTAGGTCAATTTTGTTATAATGGAACAACCAAGATGGTCGAGGAGATGTTGTGGCCAATGCTACCTTCAATGAAACAGTGGTTTCAAATCAAAACAACCTAAAGAGAAGGAATACTAATTTCTTGAAACTTATCCTTGGATTGAGAACTCTATTCTTTGGGAGTCATATAAATCTGAAGGGCCCGTTCGGTTCGGGATTAAGCAGGAATAAGGATGGGGAATAAGGAGAATAAGGGGGTGTTTGGATAGTGGGTTTAGGTGGGTTAAACTGGTTGCAGGTAACCCATTTTTGGGTTTTGGTGTTTGGATAGAGGGTTAAACTGGAGGTGGGTTAGAAGTGGGTTTGGGGTGACGTGATTGTATTGGAGTTTGAAAAAATGAGAAGTTATTGTGATGTGATTGTATTGGAGTTTGAAAAAGTGAGTAGAAGTGGAGTAGTTTATAATTTTTATATGATATGATGGTATAGTATATTATTTTTTGATGGAATTGATGACGGAGAATTGATTTATTTAATTTTTTAAAAAAGATAAAAAGTGGGACCCGCGTGGAGGGAGAAAATATGGGGTAGGGGAGTTAAACCACCCTTGGGGTGGTTTAACCCGATACAAGAACGCACCCTAAGAGTCTATTCTTTGTTCGGTCGGAGGATAGGAATAAGGAGAATAAGGTGAAATAAAAGTAGGTAAGGTAGGATAAACATAGGAATAAGAGTGAAATAAGATGGAATAATGGAGAATAGTTGTACCACTGAGAACCGTGTTGCGAGGAGAATTGACCCATTATTCCAGGTCTTATTCTCCAACCAAACATGGCCGAAGAGAAGGGATACTAATTGATCAAGTACGATATGACTATCGTTAGTACTGAAACTGGAGCCGTTGGATTGAGACGTTAGTCCTTTACTGCTATGGTCAATTCTTCTCTCACGTCATAAATAAATACAAATTCAAACTTAGAGAGTTAAATTCATCACTTTGTGGACCCTTGGATTTATTGTCCTGGTCCTCTACTACGAAGGGACAACTTACTTGCTCAAGTTGCATGGTCGTGGACAATGTCATCCTCTGCGTATCGTCCCTGAATGCTTTCCATGACGTGCGTACGTTTCTGCAATATGTAGTGCTGCAGGCCGTGCAATAATACACGCACCTTATTCATTACATGTACTTACTACAGTCGAAGTGGCTGTCATCACATCGATTACACAATCGGCACTACAGTGGTTTGCTGTTGACGAGTATGCTCCTCCAGTACCGTTCGTACTGATCACTGGCATCTAGAATTCTTTTCTCTCATTCACCATCTCTGACTACAACAATTTGATCAAAGATGATCGGATTCTTTTTAATATTCTCTATACAGGAAAATCATCCATTAGTTTTATAGTTCGCTCATAGTAAATGATTTGTTAGTTGGAAGTTGTTGTTATCTTAGTTATTTAACTTAGGAGCTGCAGCAGCAACAACAAAGTTTTTTTCTCACGTTAAGTAAGATCGGCTACATGGATTCTTTGCTATCATTCAATCTTATTTTGGGTCAATCTCGGACTTAGATTTAAAAAATTAAGATCCCTTCGTATAGTCGCATTCCAACACTTATCGGACCTTTCTCGCCCTCTCTTAGCTGGCTCAACATCGCAAAACTCGTATCTCCTAACTAGGACATCAACCAACCTCCTTTACAAATGGCCAAATCAAATTAAGCGTATTTTATTAGAATTAGGAATCTAATAGGTGGGACTCATCATCCTAATAGTAGTTGAGTTGTATTCTATTTATAGTCATATTGAGAATATGACTATAGGATTATAACTGGGTTATATATAGAGGGGCGTCGAGGCATTGCCTCGGTATCACAACAAGGAGGAATAAAAAGAGAAGAGAGAGAGAGAGAGAGAGAGAGAGAAGAGAGAGAAGAGAGAGGTAAGAGAACGCGTGAAAATAGAGAGTTGTATACATTCTAATTATAGTGATATTTCTTCTATTATGGTCACGAGAGGTGTCGACCACCATCTGATTGTTCTTTCTTTCGCATGCTTCAGTGGTTGTGGTGATTGCGCATCAGTATCAGTATAAGGTGATATGTATAGCTAACAACTGTTATATGAGTGGAGATGATATCGACTCGTGTTCACATCAACTGGTATAAAAGTAGAGTTGATACTGACGGTTGTCTCCCATCAACTGGAATCATATCCCGGTTCGATGACAGTGACGGATAATATGTGGCGGATCAGAGAGAGATTTGGCATCAATGAGACAATGTGACACAACATGTGTGCCTTCTTCATAAGCTGTGAAGAACCAATGGTTACGGTGAACTGTTGAGATCAAGACATACGGAATCTAATTGAGGTGAGTCTAGATAGGAGTTTTTGCGCACTCCGGACGAGGTGGATGATTTGGATTGGGAGGATTTTGCTCTGATTTTTCATTTCGTGCAAGGAGGTACGATCGAAAAGTAGATAGTGAACTATTCATCGAGGGATGCATCATTCTATGTGGAACTCTTTAGTGGGAAGAATGACTTCATTTTATGGCATCAATGGATGAAGAACATACACGCAAGAGAAGGACTTGTGCAAGCTCTATAAGATAAAGAAAAGAATCCAAAGAAGATAGAAGATGAGCTCTTGGTGATGCGTGACAATGAGGATACCAAATAAGGTGTATAAGCTCGAAGAAAGGATCGTGACAAGTGATGGAACTCAAGTTATGCCCAGTACGAGCAATACTATGAAAGAACGACAAGTTATCTATATCTCTGTTTTAGAAGTGCACAGCAAAGAGAAGTGAGTGTGATTCACTATACCAGAGGATGCCGGCACAATCTCTAGTCATGAGAGATTTGTGGTGCAGCAACATGATGTACCATGCTGAGTTGTGCGAGTGCTCGAGAGGGGCATGTAGAGGGCGTCTAGTGGTGGGTGCGTCACCCAAAATCGGTGAGATCCTACCAATGAGGCCTACATATGACGAGGGTGGCCCAGTGTAGAATCAAGATGTTGAATAGATCATGATGGAATTCAAATCAAGGAGGAGATTGTTTGGATTAGAGTCATATTTGGATTAGGAATCCTAATGGGTGGGACTCCTAATTCTAATAGTAGTTGATTTGTATTCTATTTATAGTCTTATTGAGAATAGGACTATAGGGTTGTAACTGGGCTATATATAGAGGGGATGAAGGCATTGCATCTACACCACAATAAGAGGGAATGCAACAAGAGAATAGAGACAAAGAGAGAGAAGATAGAGAGGTGAGAGAATGAGGAACATAGAGAGTTGTACTCGTTCAAATTATAGTGATCTTTCTTTTCAGATGGTCATCAGAGGTAATCGATAAATATTATATTTGATTATTCTTTCTTTCATGTACTTTCATGGTGGTGGTGATGATGAATCTCCATTTCATTATGTTCATTCTTTCATTTTAGTCTTAAATCCCTTACTGAATACATGAATATATCATTAGTTTATCAAAATAAATACACTGTAATTTGTGCAAAATACGGTATAAAATAATGTTTATTTATTGTATTTAATTCCAAAATAGAAGAATAAAGGAAGAAAAGAAAAAGAAATAAAACATCACAGGAATTGAGTGACCCTAGACCCCAAGACCCCAATCATCGTGATGACTTGGTTGAAAAGGAATAAACTTGGATGAGATAGGATAGAAGTACTGTACAAAGATACACGGAAAACCATACGTAAAACCCTAATTTTAATTAAGGGATTTTTACCCAGCAGATCCTAAAATCTTTCAAAATTACCTCTACGACCTTTGAAACATCCTAATTCCTCCCCAGACCCTGTAATCTTACTAACCCTTACCCTACAGACCCTGCGGTTAAGCCCCGTTAATTTACCCGTTAAAATTAATCTGATTCCATTATGTTCATTTATATTATACCCATTTTTATTAAATTTACGTTGAATGCCACTCCATCATCCGATACATGCCCCCCTCTCCGCGTCCCGGCGATGCTGCTCCCCCTCTCCCCGCACGATGGTGATTGTTGCTCCCTGCCTTCCCCCCACCGATGCCGACGATGGAGGCGCCCCCTCTGCCTCTGCTGCTTGCCCCCCACCTCCCCCACCGACGATGGACCTCCGCCCTGTTGCTGCTTCGGCCCCCTCCCGATGGAGCCCCCTGCCGCTGATGATGGAGCCCCCCCGGTGGAGCTTCCCCTCCCACCCGATGACGAACCCCCCCTCCCCGCACCCCCTCCTCCCCGATGGAGCTTCCCCTCCCACCCGACGACGAACCCCCCCCCCCCCCCTCAGCGCTTCGCCCCTGCACCCCCCTCGATGGAGTCCCTCGCACACCCATCCCGCGCCTCCCACCCTCCCCGATGGAGCTCCCCCCTCCCCGATGGAGCCTCTCCTCCATCCCACTGACGATGAGCCCCCCCCCCCCTCCGTTGCTCCCCCCCCCCCCCGATGCTTCGCCCCTGCACCCCCCTCGATGGTCCCTCGCCCACCCATTCTGCCGACGATGGAGCTCCTCCTCCAACCCGACGACGGAGCCTCCCCCCACGCCGCTGCTTCCCCCCGACGATGGAGCCTGCCCACCTCCTATCGCCCGTCGCTGCTTCACCCCCTCCCCTGCGCAAGAACGCCTGCATGATTTTTTTCCCTTTTTTTTATTTTGGCTAATCCTCACCGTTCGATGGTAATTGGTTAGGTTAACTCAAGACTAACCCGGGTATTTGACTCAAATATAGTTAAAATTGATGGCAGGGTTTGTTAGGTAAGACGGAGCAAGATTACGGGGTCTAGGGAGGAATTACGATGTTTCAAAGGTCGTAGAGGTAATTTTGAAAGATTATAGGGTCTGCTGGGCAATAATCTCTTTAATTAAACTATAAATAGTTTTTGGGACCTATTTTATTCTTTATTATTTATACATCAAATAAATAAACTTTGTACGTGAAAGTTGTAGGTAAAAATTTATAGAAATATACAAAATTTACTTCATATTAAAATAATATACAATATGCATTCTACACTCAGAATAAAATTCCAAAACCCATGCTTCACATATTTGTAGCTCCTCTATATGAACTCAAAATGCACCAAAATTATCTTTAGTGTTATATAACTTTCTGCTAGCTATTTAGTGAATGTGGTTTTATTTAATTTGGAGATAATAGCAAAAGTTAGGTTTTGGACCCTTGCTATACAATATACATGAATAAAATATTCATTTTATTTATTCTTTATACTATTTAATAATTTATATTTTATAATGTTGTAAATATTATTTATGATATATGTACATAATTAAAATAAAATAAAGCTATAAAGAATAAAATAAATAAAATATGATACTTAAATACATAGATGAATTAGCCATATATATACCTATATAATAAATACTCCTGTTTATTTAAGTGTACATACTAGTTCATAAAAATACAATAAAAATATATTTATGTATATGAAAAAATGTTATAAATGTATAAATTTGCGTACAAAAATAATAAAATTTAAAATACAAAATAAAAATAAAATATACAATATATAAGTAAATATACCTTTGATTATACATGTAAGTTCTAACTCCTAATTGATAACCTCAAAAAATTAAATAAAAATTGGAAATAAATACTACATAAAATTAGGACTATTTTATATATTTTAATAAAAAAGAAAATAAATCAGCTATTATTTTATATTCTTTTTTAATACAGTTTTGCCTTGGAATTTCTTGGTTGCTCCACGTGTACCAACCAGGTGCCTTCGTTTGTTGACCTAGGTCAACTATACGTTTGACCCCGACAGCCCTTGTCAGAATCATGTGGCACTATATTTCACAAAAGGATATGTTCGCCAATACAAAGAAATCTGGGGTTCAAAAGCAATTTACCCAAAATAATATGCACCTCATGTGTGAGAGCAGCTCCTCTGCTTGCCAGCAGAGTCTGCTGTACCACGTGAGCCGCTCGATCAAGATCAAGCGGTTCACACGAATTCAGGGTTAAAGTGGCCCTTTGCATGTGAACCGCTCAATCATGATCGAGCGGCCCACGTGGTACAACAGGCCTCTGTTGCGCAGCAGAGGATCCTTGCTACTCATGTGTAGGTCATGTACGACCTTAAGCAGTGGGACACGGGCTCATTTGTAGACGACGCGTGGCTGAAATACAACCCTTAGATTAGATATTATCCGAGGATGTCTATACGATCTGGGTGTCGTCCTTTGTTCTTCCCCCTTTTCTGTTCAAGCAACGGCGATGTTCTTTGTTTGCAGAGCACCTGCTCCAGGTAGCGGTCTTTGAAACGGAGACGGTAATGCTTCTCGCGATGGTGGCAATGCTCCGATTGATCCTCCACGCACGACTGTGGCTTCAAACTCAGGTGACGATAGCTTTTGTTCCTGATCAGATGATGATGCTCATACGATCGCGAAGATTCTATGTCCTGACAAATCAAAGCATGGGGAACGATGATCAAGTCGATGGATCAATAGTAAAGGTGGTTATGATCGATGGTTCAGGTACTTCGATCTCCAATGGTGTGTGATTTATGATGAAGAACTCAGTGTTTATACATTCTCGAGCAACTCGACGATAACGTCTCAAGATGAAGCTGCTTGCTCCAGATGTATGCGACTGATGGATCGATCTACATCAAACCAACACTATTTACATAAAATTAAATAAATTCATGAAAATAATTACCAGCAAGTATTGTGATGTTTGATCAATGATTCTCAAGATTGTAGGAAAATGTTGAATGCTTCAAGTCATGTTAGTTCCAAGTCTGCTCGTGCAACTCTTCAATGAAGGATTCACACATTTCTCCAGATGATGGCAAAGCTTTGTTGTAGCGCCTCCGTATGAGGCCTGCGTGTTTAGATATGCAAAATCTATTCCTTGGAGGATTTATTCATGCTATCAGATTCAAAGGCTTCAGGACAAGGACTCGGCACTCAGTAGAAATGAAAGATGTGAGAGGAAGAGCTACTAGTGCAGGGATCGAGCTCCAGATCTCCGATCACCGTGTGTGGCTGGAGGTGAAAGGATCAGAGGGGTAGACGTGAAATGGTGAGGACTCAGAAGTGAGATGGTTATTGATCGCGAAGTGGCTAAAGCTCGGAGGTGTGGATATTAAGCTATGAAATCAGAAGAAAATTGAAATGGAATCAAAATGAATCAAAGAAATCTATGATTATCTAGATGGAGTGGATTGCCTGGGTTGAGGGTCAAAGATCCTCAAGTCATCACTTTGATGGCTCGGTGATGCCGGAGGTTGAGCTCGCTGGCGAGGCGGAGCACGACGACGAATCGTCGAATCAAAGGCCAAATCGCACCAAATCCTCGCTACAACGAAGATCGCACTATCATTTGCAAACCATGGAGCTCACTAGAGCGAAGGAAAGGGGAAAAGATGGAAAGAGGGAGAAGCTCCAAGGTTTTTATTGAGTGATAAAATGTGAATTTCAAATGAAAATATGGCATGCAAAATGAGGTGGGAAAGTGCCAAATTTATTTGGGAGAAAATGAGGGTTGTGTGCACTTTATTTTGGTGAAGAAATCGGGTCAAACAGAGTTTGGAGTGGATCAAGAAAAATCTGCGAAGAAGGGTGGTTTGACAGCTTATTCGAGTTGAATGGAAGTAGAAAAGTTAACCAATAGTCAACAAAATGGATTTGACCAATAGGATAAGGCCTGGGGAAAAGACAAAAGAGAGAAAAGGACAAAACACCAGAATAAATAGAAAATAACATGAATAAAATAGAAAATGGTTTAAATCAAAAATGATTTATTATAAATTAAATAAATTAATTAAATAAGATAAATAAATAAAAAACTTTATTAATAGGTTTAAAAATCCTATATATATAACAATCCAATTTTTAATAAATTATTTTTACAAATAATTGCATAATTTAATAATTTATTTACAGAACAAATTAAGGATTTTAAATATATTTTTATTTTATTTTTAGAAGTTAATTTAATTGTATAAATAAATAGGAGTATATACAGTATAGGTACATTATACATGTATAATAAATGCATTATTTTTTTTATTTTTGATTTTGTTATTTTTATTTACATTTATATAAATATAAACAAAACATTTAAAAATACAATATATGCAAATATATATAATAAAATAAATAAAAATATATACAATATATACAAGTATACCAACAGAGTCTCAAGATTTACTTTTTGCATATTAGCATTGGTTTCAGTGTAAACTTTTATTTGATAGATAATTTTACAAAATGAACTTTAGAAGTGAGTACACCCAATTCTGACTTCATATGGTCGAGTATGAGGTTCAGAAGTTAGACTTTATAGCTTTTAGATTTTGAGATTGATGGTTATTCACAATTACTTTTAAGTTATATTTTTGTATTTTTCTAGTGATTTTTATGAATAATTTGTAAAAAATAAAGTTAATTGGAGTTAGGAAAAATTAAATAGAAAATAAAGAAATTTTATATACATATGGTACATATATACAAATGGTCCAAATGTCAAAACTCACATGATTTATCCACGATTTTTTTGTATTTTTTATAAATAGTATTAGTTACAAAATAAGGTTTAAAAGTGAGAGTGTGGTCAATTTGAATTTTATGTAAATAGTTATGAACTTAGAAAGTTCGATTTTTTGGCTTCTTAGGTTCATTGTAATTATTTAGTTATTAATTGACTAATTTTTCTAATATTTTTATAAATTAATATGCATTATTATGAACAACTTTCAAGAAGAAATTATTTTTCTGAGATTGTTTATTAATGAATAAAATAGTACATAAAAAAAATGATGATATGTACAAGTGAGAATTGGTTTTCTTGATTTTTATAAGTTATGGACCTTATCTCCCCCTATTTTACTTATTGTCGGCCATTCCAATGCTTGGCCTAGTTTCGGGGTTTGGGTCAGTCTGCATTTATTTTATAAAAACATCCTTCTTTATTTCTTTTCTTTTCTTTTTTCTTTTCTTCTTTATTATTTTGTTTTGGCGTAAAAGAATGATAAACATACAATATTAACAAATCAAAGAAGAATGACATAATAATAATTAATGAATATATACAGGTGTCTTACCAAGAAATTTAGCTAAAATAAAAGAATAAAGATGTTGAATCATGGATTCATCACCCTTCAAGAAATTGTTGATCGGATAGTGAGACTTTATTTTGTGGCGTGGTGGCATACTTCTCACTAGCTATTTGGGATGATTTTTAAAAAAATAAAAAAGAAATCAGAATTTGGAAAATTTAAAAAATAATAAAATGAAAACATAAAAATATAAAATAATTAAAATCCATAAAAATAAATATAATTAAAAAAACACATAAAAACAAGCAAAAAAACAGAAAAATAAAAAAAATATTATTAATTAGCAATAATTATTAATAATTAACCTACCCTACCATGTGCTCCCTGAGTTCGACATTCTACAATACTTACACCTATACATACACATTTGCAGAGCTATAATAATTTTTAACTTACATTCGCATTTATTGATTTATCTATCTATATATAGTTGGTTAATTGTTGCTTATTTGAGAGTCTGTCGTCAAATCGATTGCTAGGCCAGTTTGTTAGCCATGGTATCGGTTTCTAGAATAAACACCACTCGACCACTAATCTAAATACAGACAACCCCCATAAATTGAACGATGTATCAAACTACCGAAGGGGTGCACCTGCCCATGCCCCTTCAAGAAATTGTTGATCGGATAGTGAGGCCTTTGTTTGTGGCGTGGTGGCATGCTTCTCACTAGTTGTTGGGATGAGTTTTTTTTTATAAACGAGTGAAGTCTCATTCATTGTTAAACCAAGAAAGGGCCCCATCTTCCCTCGAAAAGAAATTGATCACAGTCATGGGTGAGTTCAAATCAAAAGAAAAAAGGATTAGGGGCCTGCATAGCACGGGGCACAAATAGAGAGAAAGAGTTTCTAGTTAGAAGCAAAAGAAAAGATCATCAGCTTATGCAACAGTTTAATCCAAAAACTCCTCGTCCTGAGGAGAGCCCAAAGAAAGCCGAGGATCGTTCAAATCTTCTCGTTCAAATCACAATCTTTTTCCCCGAAGGGCCTGGAGTCGTTTTCTTGGAGATGGTGAGCGGAGTTTTCACGTCCTTGCCCAATGAACTTTGCGTTATATCTGGTTGAGTAGAGTCGTTGGGATTAAAGAAAGCTCAACAATAAGTATATTTGATATTGTCCTTTGACCTCTGCACACCATCGCTAATTCTGGCATGCAGTGCTTCTCCACCTTCTTGGTTTTTTTTATTTACAAGGGATTGGATCTGCAAAAAAGTGACTTCTGCCAGTAATCTTCCCAGAAGTCTTGCTGGAGTTGTGAGAGTACAGGTAAAGAGGAATTCCTATGTGGCTAGTTCTAATATATAGAGAAGTAGAGCAAGAGATCCTAGGAGTATGGATCACAACATATCCAAAGAATGCTGACATGGATTAAAGTAGTAGCAGGTCTTTATATCCAAAGAATTTTGACATGATCGATGATGCGATCCTGACCAGAATAGTATTAATATCGACGTTCTCACTTCCAGCAACTTAACAGATAGGCATCCATGACAACACCATGCCATTACTTCCACCAATCGTCAACTACTTTTTTTACTGTCATCTCTTGCGGATGGCATCTTAACTGGTATGAAAGATTCCTTACCCCTTCTGGTAGTTTCGTGCATTTGGCTGCCATGCTCAAAATCCGTCTCACGATGTCTCCCAGTTAGTTTGTTCGAGTCCATTGCTTATGAATAAAGAACACTACGGACCTGTCGATTTGAATCCTCATTGAAGCTGTGGCCCCATCTTGTACAGACAGATCGAGGTACATGTGTATGCAATCTAGAGAGGCAGTTTCTATTGATTTCAGATGCAACCATCAATACTTTCCAAGGTTAGTATATGGTCCATCCGACGATTTTTCGTGTATATTTGTCTGGGTGTGTGGTACTAGGTAAACTGTGCAGCTATTATATTCCATGGAACTTTCAGTGTCCCTCGTACCAAATGAGCGAAAGCAACACTTCAAAATTATATGTAATCTATGTCTGCTTGACCATTGGAAAGGAACTGGAGAACTGAAGTTCGTCGAAGGAAGATAAGATTTAAATTCTCGACTTTTTGACGGGTCCCGAACCACAGTAACACGGATGCAGCAATAAGTTTTACATGTCAAAGTTGACCTTCTCGTTTTTATGGTTCCAGTTGGTTCCAACCCAAGTTTATTCCTGGGATCTTTCTCGTGTCGAAAGTGTAGTCTTGCATGTGATTTGATTTAATAAAAGACTGGATCTCTCTGGTTATCCACTGATTGGTTTCAAGTGGGATGTTTTCACATCTTGCCCGTGTGTGGACATGGTGAGCTGTATTTGAGCGAGAGCTCTTGGAGCAACGTCTTGGAAGATTCTAGTAGGGGTGTGATTGGGCTATATCTAATGTCAAGAGATTATTCATCGTCACTATTAGTTAATTAATATAATGATAATTGGCACTTTGAAAACAAATTCCCATTGGTCTGAATGTAGTAGTGCTGTAGTGGTCATCTATTTTTCTTGCTCAGAGAGTATTTGGTGTGATATGTATGAAGGTATTGTTTTATTGGATTGAGAGATTCATGGAACAAATTCACGTTGATAGGCAATGCCCAAGGGGTCATATCTAGCCGATGCCCATATCTGACCTTGGATGACATGAACTAGTTGAAGAAGAATAGCAACGGCCTTCCTATATAGAACTCACTGAAGAATGGAGAGACCTAAGATTAGGGACAACCTCATCAAGTTCCATGAACCTCACCATGGCAAGAGCTGCAAAATGATCGATCAATAGTGTTGGGCGGAGTAGAAATTTAAACAAACATAAATAAACAAGCAAAAAGCAACCACAACACAATACTTACAAGGTTCGCACTTAACATGTAGCTATGCTACGTTCAAGATGTCAGAGTGGATTTCTTTTATTATGGTGGCAGAAGTGAAGTAAAGAGGATGATTCCAAATACTAATCCTATAAGGGACTATACAATACCACATATATAAAAATCATCTTAAATGGACAAATTCTCAAATCTTCCTACATGGCCATATATTTCCCAGATCTCCTTAAATAGGAAAATCTCCGAATCTTCTCCAATGAGAAGAATAGATGGGTTAGGAAACAATCAGAATCTACATGGATACTTTTATCAATTATTATTTTGGAGGGATTCTTTAATCAATGTCTGAGTGGATGCTTTGATCAATCAGAATCTAGTAGAATCCTCACATCAATTAGAATATGAATGTTGTATTTCGAAGGATTGGATTTGCCATTCAAAAGGGATTAGCGGCGCAGCTTGTTGTCCATCTTCCATCAATTTCTTTGTAACTTCCGTAATTTCGAATTATTCTACTTTTAAATAAAGGATACTTCTGACATATGAATATATCTTAATCATTAGGATTTAAATCCTATCAACAACTATCAACAAACAACAGAGATCCATGGACCTCGACATTGTTTAAATTTTCATAATCAAGCTAATGGATAACCTCATTATGTCCACAAATAACACAGATTAGTTCTCTGCCATTGGTCTACCCAGTTGTCCAAGATGCAATCCCGTTTCCGCATCGGAATTTATGATATAGGTTCCATGTTTTCTGCATTAATAAATTTCCAACCATTTTCATATAAAAAAGTTTCTCTAATCATAAATATAATCAATGTAACACAAACAAATCACATCACATTCATGATTTGAACCCTTTTAACCATCAAACGTAGTGGTCACAAAATGATTACCCCATACTAATTGTTTGGAAAGATTTTACTCCAGTCTAACCCAATCCAACAAAATTATCAAAAGCCACGTCATTTGGTTGTCGGTTTACTTGAGGATAACTGATTGTCCATTATTCAATTGGTGTTAGGTTCTAGGTAGTCCCAATCTCTACCCCTAACTTTTCTGAGTTATAATTCTCCACTATAATATTTCTAACCGCTTTCACAACAAAAAGTCCATAACAAAAATATATTTCAATTATAAATATAATAAAAAAATATCACATCACATCGTATTATACCATTTCAACTCTTTTAATGACTAACCATTTAAACACTTGTTATTTATAAAATGGTTAACAATTTTCACTATTCCTATGTATGAAACAGGTAGGTTCTCACAATAGTTAGTGAGGTTGAACTCTTTTCACAAGCATAACATTGATATACACTTCTAGAGATCATGTCATCGTTCCTGCAAATACGAGTATTACAAGTAACTGTTACGTTGCTCCTTGCCAAGGTTCATGGACCTGGAAGGGATCACCCCCAGCTTGGGTGAAGCAAGCTTTCGGGCGAGTTGAGCGTTGGACCAAGTTGATTTGATTGTAACCGACCCGAAGCTCAATCCTCTTAACCCGATCCAAACTTGAGCTTGATATTTCTTTAATTGATATCTAAGTCGAACAGAGACACATTCATGTTTTTTTTGGTTGAGATCAAGGATAAACTGAATTTGCGAGCCCAACTAGTTTAAAGCCTGAAACCTTTTGTTATATATGTATGTGTGCATATACATGCACATGGACATAAATGTAAACACGGTTAGGGATGAGCATTGGGATGGGCTGGTTCGGCCCGAAGCCCGACCCAATCCAAGCTCGAAACTATTTTGGGTAGAGCTTGGGCTGACAATTTGGGCCCATTTGTTAATTAAGACAGGCTTGAGCTTAGTTCGGCCCAACCCATTTGGCCCAAAAGCTCGTCCCATATAAAAACCGAATTAAGGCCCACGAACTCGACCAAGGAAGCCCAAAGCCTTGCCCACGAGCTTGATGGAAGGCCCAAAAGCACCCCCTGCTAGGCATTAGCAGTGTATTTCCATCCAACTTGCATGAGTGATCAAATTCATGAAAAACACAAGGATTATCCATTAATAAAGACATAAAATGTTATAAAAGCACAACTCATAACAAAATATATAATCAAATTCTACAATCAAATGGGTTTGTAGGAATGGGATTATACAAACACATGGGCCAGCTCAGTCCAGGCCCATAAAAATTAGACCGACCAGGCCCAACTATATCCGACATTTCATGGGCTGGCCCCACCCTGACCTGGCCTATAATAATTAGGGGTGAGCATGGAGCGGGTACCCGATCCGTTCAACCATGATCCACCCCAACCCGTCACTATTGAGTCATCAGGTCGATCCGACCCATTCCAATGGATATCCGTATTAACGGATACCCGAACTATTTGAATGGGTAATGGATAACCATGGATACCCGCGGACCACTACTACAAAAATCTGCACTCATAAAATCAGCATCAAGACAAAATACATGATGTGCAAGCGGTATATATTCTTGAAATTTAAATTAACCGAATTCCACCGGGTAATAAAATTAACTGAGAACAACTTGAATGTCTACGCGAATGTTATTGAAATGTGAAACTGTAAAGATGTTCTAGAAGGAGATCATGATGTGCATCATGTGGTTTGCTCTCATGGTGCCACCGTGCTCTCCGTAACTGCTATCCGGAGTAACGAATGAAATTCCACTGCCTACAGATTCGCAGTTGCTCTTACCATCGGGACAGGTATCGTAGGCGTCTTCGGCATGGCCTCCTTCGTTCTCTTGTGTCAACAGCTACCCCCGTGCCGGCAACTCGGTGCTCGGGAGCTGTGCACATCGTGTGAAGAAGCTGAAGGAAGTTGGCTTGAACCTTTGATTATCTTTAATTGTTTTGGGATTATGTCGATTTTTAATACTAACATAGAAATCATATTAATATTAATATTAATCATTCTTATTTACGTAAATGAGTTGACTTTACTCTGATCGAAAGTCATATGAATATTCACGCGTCATTGCAAAGATTGTTTTGCAAATCTGAGTCATTATATAAGATCTTCCAGACCTAACTATATGATATATATCAAATTCAATTAATTTGATGTTTAAATTGTAGTTCTCCTTGGGGTAACCACAAGAAGGTAAGATTTTCAAACTCGTATCCGTATGTGTATTAAGTTTCAGACCAAAATACATGTACAAATAAATGAGACGGATTTTAGATCCTTAAGTCGAGTGTGTTTCGATTAGGTACCATATGAATAGTCCACATACCATAATCAAAGAATACAATGGCAAGAGCAAGTAGAAAATGAGAAATTGACTTTAATTGGTTAAATATGTTGCTTTATGATAAATTCTGAACCATCTGATAGACATAACATCCAGGAAAATGCACTAAGGAGAATGCACATTACCGGCGAGGATTTTGGTGGTAGCCGAACAATGACATGGGATGATAAACTCTAGGAATTCACGGGTCGCTCCATGGGTATCCAATTTCGATTAGGTCGGTGCTCCAAATTTGACGGGTTATGTCACAATGGGTACCCAACCCGTAATGGTATATTGGATATTAGTGGTTTTAGGGTCAGTCCATATGGATCGGATTGGTTATCCGTTCAATCCGTAAACCATGCACACCCCTAATAATAATTGGACTGATCTTGAGCTTGGGCTGTCAAAAACTAAAAAAAGTGGGCTTAAGCCGAGCCCAAAGCTCAAAAAATTAAATGGGCTTTGAGACTGAGCCCTATCAACCAAACCCGACCCACGCTCATCCCTAAACACAACACCTAATAGAGACGGTGGTTGGATAGTCCAAAGATCTCATTTTCCAACCAAATGGAATATTTACAGATGCGTTAAGGTGAGACATTTTAGATTCTTTCCTTATTCTAAACAAGGTTCGTGCCAACCCAATCTGAATCCACCTATTTAAGATTAGGTTGAGTTCTGGACTCGGATCTAAGTTTTTTGCAAAACAAAAGGTCCTACTACCAAAACTTCAGTCCAAAATCTAAAGGGCATGGGCATGTCCCACTTCTCCAGTTTATCACTATCGCATCAATATAATCTCAAGCTTGTTATGACCCGTCAACTGAAATGGGCATAACCTTATATAATAAAAAATCCCTAAAATTTCGGCGTCACTATATCTAAAACTAGTGCATACTCGGTGCGCTACATGAATTGTACTCATGAGATAAGGAAATAAAAAGGTAAAATAATAGTCTTCATCGCATAACATACACATCACTTGTAATTTTAATATTCTGAAAAAATAAACATGTATAATTAATAAAATCAAAGAAAGCATATTCAGATGAATACAAATATACTCGTATCAAATTACATCTCTACATACATAATAATTTTTTACCCTTCCAAAAAAATCAATTCCATTTTAGCTCTATAAAATTTAAAATAGATAAATTATTTCAAAGGTAGACGAGAGTTTCGAAGTCATGTCCGATATTTAATAAGATAAGGTATCCAACCACTTATCCCTCACACAACTGAAACATAAAATGAACAGTATTCACCAAATCGAGAAATCCTTTTGCCATTTTTGGTTGGGTTTTTATCAGTTGTGCCCCTCCGAGATATCGCAATATCAGTTATGCCCCTATCTTTTCGGTAATATCAGTTGTGCCCCCGACTTCTTGCCAATATTTCACTTGTGCCTCTCAGAGGGGCATAACTGATATTTTTTATCAGTTATGCCCCTCTGAGAGGCACAAGTGAAATATTGGCAAGAAGTCGGGGGCACAACTGATATTACCGAAAAGATAGGGGCATAACTGATATTGCGATATCTCGGAGGGGCACAACTGATAAAAACCCTTTTTGGTTTAATTGGATAGTGTCAGACTAATTAGGGCTTAAATGTTAAGCAACCTTCCCCCGAGCTCTTCCTTGTGGTCAAACAAACAGAGGGGCATTACTGCTAATGGTGCCTGAAGGTAGGGACACATATGATAATGCAAAAATGTAGGTGCATGAATGTCATTGTAGAATCTCAAAGGGGCACAAGTGTGAAAACCTATATATATATATTAATAATTGAGTTCTAATATTTTTGTATTTGTATTTTCTCTTTGATTTTTAATTTATATTTTTATTTTGTTCTTTTTATAATTTTAGTCGATTTTAGATTTCCTGTTGAATTTTATAAAAGGTTTTTGTAAACGGTTGTATAGATTAGGGATTTTCTTAAATTTAGTCGTATATTATTAGATTTTTACTTGATTTTATTAAAAGATTAAACCACTTTTAGTAATATAGATAAGATATATAAAATAGAGAATAATTAGTAAAATACCATAACTATGTGTATGGACTGTGTAGTTTTATTTTGAATAATAGGCGGAATATAGAGTAGATAAGTGTGTTGTGTATGTGGCTTTTTTATTTTCTAGATATTTAGAGAATTTTCCTAAATTTGTTCGTATTTTTAAAAATTTTCTTTTGAAAAGATTTTTAGAGGGCTAGTACTCCTAAGGGAAACAAAAGCTGAATTGCGGGGACTTTTTCAAGGAATATTTGTTTTTTGGTATTTTTCTAAGTCTATTTGTAGTTTCAGAATTTTTTGAATTTCTATAATTAGTTAATGGTGATAAATATTGTCCCACCACGTGTCTATCATTGCAACATGAACATTCTCCATCCTTCGAATCTATCCTCACATGATTATGGATTAAGATGGATCTTAGATCTTTGATCCATTTAAAATCAGATTAAACTTGATCTATTATTTAATGAGCTTGGGCTTGTGTATTAAATTCTAAATTTTGAGACCGAATTAGTTCGATCGAATCTAATATAAATCTACACACATATACACACACATATATGATAACAATATAAATATACACACATACATACACACACACACACACACATATATATATATTACAAGAATTGAAGGGGTACCCCAGGGTACCCTGGCATACCCCTAGCTCCAACCCTACATTCCTGAGTTGGGATTACTTATATTAACCATATAATTTCTTTAGTATAATGATTTTTAACCTTGTTCAAATCACTTATTAACATAAAAAAATATATTATAATCATAAAAAAATTAATATAATATATAATTAATGTTACATCACATCACAATTATCATTCCAATAATCTCAACCTTCCAAACAACTAATATTCACAGGAGGATTCCTCAATCCAACCAACCAGTAACCAAACAGAGCCTTAAAGTAAAACTTGGCTTGATAATAAGTGGGCCGAGCTTAATATGATCGTCTGGGTTTTCTTTTTAAATCACGTGGACGAAGTAGACGTTTGTATGCAACTAATTGGGCAAGGCCTACCTATGGCCCAAGAAAACTACATGGACCATGGTCTTACGGAATATTCATAAATTGATTCACAGGACAAGTTTTACAAGGGTATGGAGATAAAAAGCACAGAAAAGAAGAGGAGTCCGTGGCATTTCAATCCCGAGCGAGAGAGAGAGAGAGAGAGGCGAAGTCTGGAAGAGGAGAAGCAAGTTTTACAAGGGTATGGAGAAAAAAAGCACAGAAAAGAAGAGCAGTCCGTGGCATTTCAATCCCGCGAGAGAGAGAGAGAGAGAGAGAGAGAGAGACGAAGTCTGGAAGAGGAGAAGCGATGATGTGGGGGGAGCTTCCGGACGAGCTGTGGAGGAGCATACTGGAGATGGGAGTCGCCACCTCCCGACTGAACCACAGGGACCTCTGCTCCATCTCCATCTCCTCCCGCCGCCTCCGCCGCCTCTCCTCCGAGCCCTCCTTCTGGTCCTCCCTCCTCGCTCGCGACTTCCCCTCCTCCAATCCCCCGTCCTCCTCCCCGAAATCTCTCTACGTCACCGCGTAAGTACCACCGTATTATGTTGTTTAAGTTCGATCGATGGGGATGGGTGAGGAGGATGTTGCAATCCTTTCTTCAGATTCCAGAGGGATAGGGCGCGAAAACTCACGGCGAGGAGGCTGGACGTGCTCAACGTGGAGAGCCAGATCGCAGTGTGCGCCCGGACCCTCAAGGACCTCCAGGCCGTCATCGTCCAGGAGCACGCCAAGCTCAAGACCGCCGCCGCTGATCACGTCCATCTCGACCAAGTCAGGTGCTTCCGTTGGTTATATCGGTTGGGCGTTTTTTTGCATGTATTTTACATGAATTTCAACTGAGAAAAAATTACAAGAATATTTGTTATGTACCATGGTATTTTGGAAATTTCACATAGGCTTTCTTGGAACGGCAACCCTAACCAGCTATGGTTTTGCAAAATAATGTTGTGAAAAGAAGAAGAGAGGGTGTGAACAAAGGCGCATTGGCGAACCATTATAAATCCCAGTGTTATATGTTGTGCGTGTTTTTATTGTTTGATCCTTGTTCTGCTTGTGTATTGCCGATCCATCTGTTCTTCGTTGGGCCTCTCCGAGAGAATCTGCAAGCAGAGGATTCATACCTACCAATACTTTGCTTTGAAAAATCCATTCCCTTTGTCTTTTTAAATGCGAAAGTGGTGACAAAATGATCAAAGTCACGAAATGTTCGTTAATCATTTTAGTTTTCGAACATAAATCATCTTTTTTTGTCTATGGGCTAAAGATGGCTCTTTGATTTTTTTTTGCAGGCGCAATTCTGTGGCGCTAAATGTGTGGCAGCCGGAAGTTGTTAGAAGTAGTCAACGAAAAACAGTGGAACAATGTAGCATTCCTATTGGATCCCGAATCCTTTCTTTAGAGATGGAAATTGAGGTCTGCAAGCAACAGATTGCTATTCACACCAATGCTTATGTAAGTTGGGAATAAAATCATGACTTTTAGAAGTCAATGCAAACTGGCTGTTTCTTCTGTCCGCTTTACTGTGTATCTTGGAACATTGACTCCAACAGAAAGGCGTGAAGCAGAGACTTTCTGAGCTAAAGAAAAAGCTGGCATCATTGAAATACCATCCTGTATACAGCATTCTCCAGGAAAGAATTCTTGTGGTTCTAGCAGTAAAAGGAGGAGAATAGAACAATGCAGTGACTGTGAGTTCTATGCCATGAACTTTTCCATACATGTAGTGTGTATATGTATTTAAACCACTTCACATTGTGCTTTTGTTAATGACGTTCTTTTTTGTATTTTGTAGAGGATTGTAGATGTATGTGCTTGTCACATGGTGCTATATAAATACATGCGCCACCACATTTTATTCTTCATGGTATTTTGCTGGAAGTGCCTGGAAATTAGATTGTGAAACAAGAAAAGGTCCTCCCTAAACTGAACTCGTAAATAAGCTTGACGTGCTTTCTCAGTTGGAAGAACTGTTGTTTCGCTTACTGTTTGATGGGATGCACCATAGAGTTGTTGTGTATTCTATAAAATCAGTTGCAGTCTCATGTAATTTTATCACTCATAGTTCTTAGTAGTTATTTTTCTTAAATATCAGTTATTATTTGATGCTATCATGCAATGATAACGAAATGTTTTTTTTGGTGAAAAATGGAAACTTGATATTTCAGCAATGAACTTTTGATGCTGCATGGTAAGTTGGTAACACTACTGGCGAGGCTTTGAGTTTTTTCTCTCTCATAAGGTTGATTAGTTGTAGGGATTTCATGGAATTGAAACAACTAGTGCTCCATTTTTTCCAAGAAAAAGGTATTTTATGTTAAGATAATTCTAAAATCTCTAAGCTGTATGTATTTCTAAAAAAGTACACTACATGTTATATTGTTAACTAAGGCAAAATCTCTGGTGCACAATCTTTTTTCAATTTTTTTCTTACATAATCCAAAATGCAATAAAGATAGGATTCAGAATGGTGCAATCAAAAAGAAAGTTGGTGTGGCTCCGATCGAGGATAAAATGCGAGAAAACCGTTTAAGGTGGTTTGTCCATTTGCAAAGGAGGTCGACCAATGCACAAGTTAGGAGATGCCTGTTTATGGATGTTGAGCCGGCTAAGAGTGGGCGAGGAAGGCCCATGAAGTGTTGGAATGAGACTATTCGAAGGGATCTTGGTTTTTTAGATCTAAGCCCGAGAATGACCCAAGATAGATCTAAAAGGAGGCAAAGAATCCATATAGCCGCCTCGACTTAATGTGGAAAATGGCTTGTTGTTGTTGTTGATTCCAAATTGCAATTGATCAACAAACAAATTAGACTCACTTATTAACAATAGTAAGATATTCAACCTTATATGCATGTTCTTTCCAAAAAAATATGTACATCTTTGGTTAGAAAGAATCTTGAATGTCTTGTGGTGATCGTATGATCTTTAAAAAACCCCCATTTTCTTTATGTTCTCAAGGTTGCTCCTTATCGGAGATCGTCACTGTATGAAGGCTGTGATGATGAAATTCTTCGGACCGACTCAGATAGGGATTTTCGAGAGATGTTCCATTTGTTGATCGGAATTCTATTGCACATCTCTTAGATGAGGGGGTCTTGGGTGTTGTTGGCTTGAAGTCATGAAGAAATTTCCCTTGTGAAGCTAGCTTCTCGACTTTGGGGGAGGGATGACGACCTTCTGGGCAAACTAGTGGGATAAATATAAGTTATGTCTTTTTCATTTTTTCATCATTCCACCGGTGGTTCATTCTCCGACTTCCGTATGGAAGGGGTGCACACTATGCTTTTTAGAGATCTCAGCTAACTTGAGATGGGTCCTAGATTCCTAGGTGATGGCTCATCCTTCAAATTTTGGACGGAGGATTGGACTTGTGATGAGACCCTTTGTGATCGTTACCCGAGGATATATGATATATGCATTAGGGGCAGACATGGATCCGATTGTGAAGGATGCTTGGGTTGGCGGTACAAGGTTGCATACTCTTCGCTTTGATTTTTCCCACTAGAGATTGGAGGCATTTTCAAGGTCGTTCGAGGATTTCGAGTCTATTGTAGGCCACTTGACTTGTAGGGATCATAACTTGTTATGGAGTGAGGTGACTTCACGGTAAAAAGGCCTATAGATTGCTTTATCCCGCAGAGATTTTCAATCACAGAGATTCACAAAATGATTGTAAGTTGATTTGAGGTTCCAAAGCACCTTTCTGCATCAAGGTTTTCTCCGATATTTAGATGAGGGAGGATTATGACAAAGACCTGTAGAGAAAATTCTCCATGGGTTCAGATGTTGATTACTCTGTCTGTGGTGGATACATTAAGGATTTAGAACAACTGTTGTCTGATTGCAAGTTATCTAGGAGGACGTGGCAGGAGACCATTATACCACTATAGGCTCGCTTGGATGCCTTATCTTTGATGAGTTTTTGGTCATAACTAAATGTTGTAGAGATAGTTTCGAGATTTATTATTAGTTTATGTACTTGTTGCTATTTATTTCTCTTATTTAGACGTCTCGGTAATTTACCCTTAGGGCCTCTCCCTATATAAGAGAGCCTAGGGTTTTCCCTGAATGAATATCGAAGACTCTTTTTCTTAACATGGTATCAGAGCTGCCTTAGGGCTCTCCACCCGCCGCCCCTCCCTTCCCCACCCGCCGCCCCTCTCTTCTAGCCGCTGCCAGCGGCTCCGGTCACCGTCGAAGGCCACCAAGGGGGCCACCTGCCCCTTTGTCCCCACGCGGGCCCCAGCAAGGTCCCAGCGACGCCTCCTCCAGCCGCCCTAGGCCTCTAGCGGCCCCCACCTCCTCCCGGCGGCCCCAACTTCTGCCGCACTAGGCCCCCAGCGGCCCCTCCTCCTGCCGCCGTACGCCCCCAGGCCGCCGCGGCGGTCCCATCTACTGCGTTGAACGCCCGACAGTCCCCAGGCGGCACTTTCTAGCCGCTTCAAGGGCTGTAAGCTTCCTTTGAGGCGTGCCCTAGACCCTTCTTCCTCCGATTTATGGATTTGAGTACGTAAAAGTCTACACACGTACTCAAATCCGATGCAGTTGGTGTAAACATTCATCAACGTGTCTATATACCCTTGGTCTTCTCCAAGCAGCATTATGTCATAATCGAAAGTCGATTTGCCCTCCACCGGCGCCTTCAAAGGTCTTGCGCCAATAGTGAAGATGGACGGGTCTAACTATGAGCTATGGGCTATGCAGTTCATGAGCCTCTTGAAATCTAATGGTAAGAAGCACATTCTTACCGAGAATGAGCCTGCAGAGAAGACAGGGATCTATGCCTCATGGGAGGCTGATGACGCCTACACGAAAGTCTGGTTATCTGGTACGTTGACGATGGAGATTGCTAACGACGTACTCCATCAGCCCACTGCTAAAGCAATGTGGGACATCCTTGCTGCTACATATTCGCAGGTGCGAAATGAGACAAAGATGTTGCAGCTTCAACATGACATTTTTACGATGAAGCAGGCCGGCAGACCTCTCCATTCTCTATACACATCCCTAAGAGGGATGTTCGAGAAGTTATACAGTACCATTCCTCTCACTGCTACTCCTGAACAACAGAAGACATTTCGGAACGCCACCATGATGGATGTTCTACTTGCTGCTCTCGATCCTGAGTACGATGCCGCCCGGTCACAGATTCTAGCAGATGCAGTAATTCCTCCAGTGGAGGATGTCTACAGAAGGCTCAGTCGCATTCCAGTTTCCTCCAGCTCTTCTACTCGACCCCCATCAGCGATGGCAGCCTCGCGTGGGAGAGGTGGACCGCCTTCTGGACGTGGTCGTGGACGTGGCCGTGGACCTCAAGGAAGAGGTGGCCGCTTCAGTCAGATGTGCTCGTATTGTCACCGAACTGGACACTCGGAGGAGACATGCTACTCTAAGCATGGGTTCCCACCATCGGCACGGGTTGCAGAGCATTCACAGTCTCCATTACCGTCTACTGCAGATCATAGATTTGACGAACTTGTGGCCCGTCTCCGTGATATTATGCCACATTCATCTGGTGATTCATCTGGTGGTTCTTCAGACATTGCTGCCACAGCCTCTGCCAGTTCATCCGCCGCTGCTAGTAGCTCAGGTAGATCATCAGCACTCATACCATCTCATGATATATCTGACTGGGTTATAGATTCCGGAGCCACACATCATCTCTGTCGAGATAGAGGTAGATTACAGGCCTACAGGGATATTCCTCCCGGCCGTTCGGTGCAGATAGCAGATGGTACCCACTCACCCCTTGTTGGCCAGGGGGAGGTTTTCCTATCCTCCACTATGCAGCTACAAAACGTTCTACATGCTCCTGAGTTCTCAATGAATTTGCTGTCTATTAGTCAGATTACAAAGGATTTGAATTGTCGTGCTATATTTGACCCGTCTTCTCTCATTTTTCAGGACATACTCACGAGCAAGGTGATTGGCTGTGGCTCTAAGCAGAATGGTTTATATCGGCTGGTTCGGTAATCCTATGCTGGCGTCTCCTCTCACTCCGCTGGACCAGTCTCTCCTTTCATTTGGCTCCAGAAAATGCGCCATCTTCTGCCCAAGATCTCTCCAAGTTCGTCGTTTCGCTGTGAAACATGTCAGTTGGGAAAGCATCATAGGTCGAGCTTTCCAGGTCGTCAGAGTCGGAGCTGTAGCTCCCCATTTGAGTTGTTACATATAGATATATGGGGTCCGAGTCGTGTTCCCGATCACCAGGGGCACAGGTTTTACCTTGTGGTAGTGGATGATTTTTCTCGTGTGTCATGGGTCTTTCTTTTGAAGAATAAATCTGAAGCAGGAGATGCGATCAAAAATTTGATTAATGAAGTGCAGAATGTTTTCTCTTCCTCAGTCAAATATGTTCGGACGGATAATGCCCTAGAATTTTGAACACGCTCTCTTTCTCAATTTCTTTCATCAAAGGGTATTATTCACCAAACCACTTGTGCATATACATCCCAACAAAATGGTGTGGCGGAAAGAAAGCATCGCCATCTCTTGGATATTACTCGAACCCTGTTGATTCAGAGTTGTGCTCCTATTTCTTTTTGGGGGGATGCTGTCCTTACTGCATGCTATCTGGTCAATAGGATGCCATCCTCAGTCCTTGGTGAGAAGATATCCATCTCTCTTATTTTTCCAGACAAGGAGCTATTCTCATTGCCTCCACGTGTCTTTGGCGTTGTGGCGTTCGTTCATCGTCTATCTCCTGTACTTGACAAGCTCTCTCCTAGAGCAGTCAAGTGCGTCTTTGTTGGTTATTCCAGAACCCAGAAGGGATACCGGTGTTATGATCCTACAACCAACATGTACTTCGTCAGTGCTGATGTCACTTTCTTCGAGTCGGTTATGTATTTCTCGCCAGCTGGTGACAAAATGGTACCATCCACTACCACTGATGATATTTATGTTCCACCACCACCTACATGGATTTCACCTGAGTCGTCCCCTGTATCAGTTCCCATGCCAGCACCACCGCCACCACCACCTCCACCTCCACCCATTCCACGGCCAATCATATCACCGTTTCCTCGATATTATACGCGTCGGTCAGGTCCTGCTCAGACGACAGATCAGCCAATCACTACGCCTCAGGTATGTTCAGATGGCGTTACTACTGACGGGTCAGGTTCGGTACATATGCAGGATTCCTCATTACAGGAAGACACAGATGATGATCTTGATGTTCCGATTGCTATTCGGAAGCAGAGGAGGCAATGTGCATCATATCCATTTGCTTCACAGGTTTCCTTCCACCGGCTCACAGGTGATTTTCAGAAGTTTGCCACAGCATTATCCTCCGTGGATATACCACGGACATACCAGGAAGCCTTGAAGAGTGCGTGCTGGAAATTAGCTATGGAAGAAGAGATGCGGGCCTTGCAGTCCCGTGGCACATGGTCTTTGGTTCCTGCACCTCCTGATGCATCCGTGGTGAGCTGCAAATGGGTCTTCACAGTCAAATATCATGCAGATGGCACGTTGAATAGGTACAAAGCACGCTTGGTCGCCCGTGGGTTTACACAAACATATGGCGTGGATTACATGGATACATTCTCTCCAGTGGCGAGACACTCGACTCTCCGTATTCTCCTATCCGTTGCTGTGGTTCGTGATTGGAGCATTTCTCAGCTAGATGTCAAGAATGTCTTTCTGTACGGGGACTTACAGGAGGAAGTCTACATGCAGCAACCACCCGAGTTTACTGCTGAGGGGGAGAAGCATATGGTCTGTAGACTTCATAAGGCGATATATGGCCTCAAACAGAGTCCGCGAGCATGGTTCCAGAAGCTGTCCAATCTAATTGAGCACCAGGGGTTCAAGAGGTCAAATGCCGATCACTCGTTGTTTGTCCAGAAGTCATCGGCAGGTACGGTTGTCATTATGGTCTATGTGGATGATATTCTTGTTACAAGAGACGATGTTCAGGGCATAGAGAGGGCGAAGGCATTCCTAGGCCGTCAGTTTGTTACAAAGGATCTTGGAACCCTAAGATATTTTCTGGGGTTGGAATTTGCAAGGAATGCACATGGCTTGGTGATGACACAATGGAAGTACATTACAGACTTCCTGGTTGAGACTGGCATGGATGGGTGCAAACCATCAAGCATCCCCATGGACCCCAGCATGAAGTTGTATGATGGTGATACTGATGAAGTTTTTTTTTGAAAGCTTGATACTGATGAAGTAGATAAGAGGAGATATAGAGAAATGGTGGGAAAACTCCTCTACATTACCATAACCCGTCCAGACATTGCATTTGCAGTTAGCCGGGTAAGTCAGTTTATGGAGCAGCCAAGACAGGTTCACATGGATGCTATACACATGATACTGAGGTACCTGAAGTCTTCTCCAGGGTCAGGGCTGCTATTCAAAAAGGGCACAGACTTATCCATCTCAGCGTGTGCAGACGCAGATTATGGAGGATGTCCTAAGGATAGAAAATCAACCTCAGGGTTCGCAGTGTTTGTTGGAGGCTCTCTGGTTTCTTGGAAAAGCAAGAAACAAACTGTGGTGGCAAGGTCCAGTGCGGAATCCGAATATAGGGCCATGGCTCAAGCCAGCACGGAAATGATGCGGGTTCGCTCCGTATTTGAAGATCTACATGTAGCTGTGCCTCTACCTATGAAGCTTCAGTGTGACAATCAGGCAGCATTGTTCATTGCCAACAATCCAGCTTTCCATGAGAGGACCAAGCATATTGAAGTTGACTGCCATTACACCAGGGACCTGATCCAGGGAGGATTGATATCTACTGCACATGTTAGCTCAGGAGACCAGACTGCAGATGTATTCACCAAGCCACTGCTCAGAGGACCTTTTCAGAGATGTTCATCCAAGCTGAGCATGATAGACATCTATGCTCCACCTTGAGGGGGAGTGTAGAGATAGTTTCGAGATTTATTATTAGTTTATGTATCTTGTTGCTATTTATTTCTCTTATTTAGACGTCTCTGTAATTTACCCTTAGGGCCTCTCCCTATATAAGAGAGCCTAGGGTTTTCCCTGAATGAATATCAAAGACTCTTTTTCTTAACAAATGTCATGCGGTTTAGATCATATAACAAAAAACATAGGCTGTCTAGATGTTTTTGGCCCTTTGCTTGGTCTGCAATGGCATCATTTTTAGTTAAGAAAGGTTTCGCGTTGATAGGGAGCACAGAGCGGGAGAGAGCTCATAGAAGGGAAGAACACTTTCGTTGGGAGGTGCGACAAGGGGTACATATGTGGGAGAGAGCCCCCAAATAAGGAGTGGGAGGTTCTTTGAGGGCTACCGAGCACAACTCGGAAAGGAGAGAGGAAGGATGGTCATTGTTTCTCATCGAAAATGGGGAAAGAGATGTTATCGTTGCTGGTTTTACGACTATCAGGATTCTTTCTATTCGTTCCCACCACGATGCTTCGCTTGTGGTGAAGCCGACCATCGTCGTGCTTTTTGCCGCAACCAGCCGAAGGTTGAAGATTCACATGGGAATCCATAGCTGTATCCTCTATGGGGGATGGAGTCATTTTTTTTAGGCTCAAAAAGGGGGAGACACTCTACGGTGTTCGCCCCAATATATTAAAAGGAAAAGAAGCAAAGAATGTTACAAGAAGGTTACAAAAACCAAACAAACAAGACCCATAGAGGGAAACCGAGAAAGCAACAACCAAAGATTACCCCCAAAAAGCTACGATAGGGTTACCCTGTACACCAATCATCCAGAAGACGTGAGGAAAGGAAAAGAACGTTCTCCCGGAAGAACCGTTGGCCAGCGAAGAAGGCCTCATTCCTCCCCCGCCAGATACATCACAACCTTGCAAGCGGAACCAAAAACTCCTTCCTTTCCCTGCTCCTGTTGCAAAACAAGCTCTCGCAAAAGGCAATCAGACCATCCGAGCTGACCCATTCCAGATCAACCCAAAGACCCCGAATCATGTTACAGCCAAAGAACAAGTGATCAATGGTTTCCGTCTCCTCATCACAAAGCCCGCAATTAGGCCCAACGTTAGCGAAGAATCGGGCGCAGCGGTCACGCGTTAAGAGCCCCCCCCTGCGAAGAAGCCACAGGAAGACTCCAGTGCGCTCAGGAAGCTTCACCCCCCAGAGGAACCAACAATCACGCAAGAGAAGATCGTCCCCAACCTGAGGACGGGGAGCTAGAGCCAGATACGCCTTACGCGTAGAAAAAAACCGTCCTTCCATGTCTAGTGGTCCCGGCTGTCATTAGGTTGAGCAACGTCAGCAATCATGTTCATTAAAGAGACAAAATCATCCAGACGCTGATCCGAGAAATTGGCGATAAAGAGTGGACACCAGCATCCATCCACCCAGCACGAGGCCACCGAGGCCTCCTTGTCATCCGCCAAAGCAAACAAACGGGGAAAACATTCCTTTAGAGTACCCCTTCCCGACCAATCGTCGATCCAAAACCGGAAGGAATCCCCCTTTCCCAACACCGGCCTAAAGAGGGAGAGGTTACGAATAAAAACTTCCAGAACACCACGCCAAAACGGAGAGAGGTGCCCGTAAGCATCCCCCCGCGTCAAGTCCATCATCGCCTCCCCCAGGAACTCCCGCAGAACAGTAATAAAGAAGTTGTCCTCCTGACCCCAGATTCTACTCGCCCATTTTAGCAAGAGAGCCTCATTAACAACCTCCAACCTCCGCACCCCCAAGAAGCCTCATCCCATGCCACCAGATGAACCCCCCTTCCCCCCTCCCCCTTCTTACCCCACAAGAAGCCTCGCATACAACGCTCAAGACGCAGACGAATTCCCTTAGGCATTTGACGAGCCGAGAGAAAGAAAATAGGAATAGAGGAAAGAACCGCCTTAAGAAGAACAAGACGACCCCCTCTAGATAACAACGCTGCGCGCCAGCCAGCAAGGCGAGTCTCCATCTTCTCCACAACCAAACGCCAATCCCGGAGCCTGACACGACCCACGACCAAAGGCAAGCCAAGGTAATCAAATGGGAGCCCACTCGGAGGAGAGCCCAGCAGCCGCCCACACTCCAACGCCTCCGCCTGCGACATCCCAAAAGGGATCACCTTAGACAGCCCCATTAATCAAGAGCCCCGATAAGTCACTGAAAAGCTCCAGAGTAGTCGCCATACCGGAGACCTCAGAAGTGCCACCCTCGATGAAGCAGATAGTGTCGTCCGCAAATTGAATAAAGGGCACGCACAAGGTCCCCACAGTGAAGCCCTTGGTCAGCTCCGCCTCGATCACGCAGTCCAGCATACGAGCCAACAAGTCCGACGCCAACACAAAGAGGAGGGGGGCGAGGGGACACCCCTGCCGCACCCCCCTACGCGATTGGAAGAAGCCCCCAACCGGGCGGCCATTAATCAAGACCGAGAGGGAGGCCGTGGTCACACAGTGACGCATCCATGAAATCCAAACCTCAGGGAATCCCCTCCTTCTCAAAACAGACCACAAGAACCGCCAATCAAGACAATCATAAGCCTTGGCGAAATCAATCTTCCAAAGAACCCCCAACTTGTTAGAGCTCTTCCAATCCGCAACACGATCCTATGGGGGATCGAGTCATGAAGCGAAGTGCAACACGATCCTATGCGGCGGTGGTTAGAGAAGGTGCGCTCGAGGAGAAGGTTTTTGCGAATGATCCATAAATTAAAGATTCGATTCTCATTGGTTCCATGCATTCAAAAACTCTGCAAGTCGATTTGAGGCATGAGCGGGTTCAAGAATTTCTGGGGGACTCTTTCTCTGAAGATGTCGCCCCTATGGATAATATTCACTTTTGTATAAGGGGTTTGTCAAAATCCCAAACAGAGTCGCTTTTGCGGGGATCCTTTTGCTTAGAAGTATCCTGGCGACACCCTCGCTTTGCAGATGGCGAGGGAAGGAGATGTTACAAGCGAGTGGCGCGCATCCTGGCGTACCGTTTCTTTCACGTTTTGCCGCAATACTAAGACCAGCCTTGAGGTGGTTGGGTTGGGTCTCAAAGGTTCTCTCAGACGGGCATCAACTCAGTTCTGATCCGATGGCTACATTCGTCATCCTTGAAGGTGGTTGCCCTTTCAACATGGACACATTGTTTATTGCACATGGGTCGCGCTTCTTCCAATCTCGTGGTCGAGGTCATTTCACTGCCCTCGCCACTGTTGATCATCGGAGCCGCCAGCTTCTCGACGACCTTGCCACTTCCCCATGCTCGATCACTACGCCAAAACTTGGGAGCTTCGCAGCAGCCTTTGATGGGAAGTATTCGGAAAAGCGATCTTTTCAGATCTCATCAAATCAAAAGAAATTTCAAAAGCTTACCAAATCATTAGCAATTATGAGGCGTCGTGCCTTCCAGTTTTGGCAGATGCCAACATTCTAATTTCCGAATTTGGTGGAGGAACGTGTGTCCCGTTGTTTTCTTTTGCGACAGTCGAATCTGACGTTGCTAGGGCATTTTCGCCCCTTCTTGAACCCCGGTTGGTGTCGGGTCCACCTAATCGGATCTTGAAGGACGACCCGATGCCTGACCTGACTACTTTTAAGCAGGTTTTCGAAGCATATGTGTACTCTGACCTGATTGAGAGCAGTAATCGGGTCCTGCATATTGAAAACGAGTGTTTTATTACCATCCTTCATCAACAACGGAACTCCACCTCAACTCTTGGAACGGAAGGAGCATATGCTTCTCATGAAATCTTCGGAGCTGTCAACAGAGAGATGGAAGCGAAACTTCCAAGCACCTTTAAGAATCCTCTAAATGGGTTCTGCGAGCCATTGATTGAACAACTGGAAAGCTCTCTGTGCCCAAAGGTTGACGTTCAAATTGAATCATTGCGAGATGTTACAACGTGTTTGGATAGTTCATTTTTTGACCCCAGCAAGTGTTCTGAACCAGGATTTTCACAGCCAAAAGAACTTGGGTAGGTCCCTGAATGGAGCCTAAACCTCAATCTCGCGGTTGAATAGTTGGAGAATGCGGTTGGAGACCCTCAACTACAACATTCGTCTTCTTCCACAGGAGCAGTTCTTCTTCCTTCACCCTCCGGGTCACTGCCCTCTGAGTCGGAGGTCGCTAGTAGACATAAGAGATATACATAGACATCATGCATGAGGAAGAGGGGAAGATCAGAAAATCTTGGAGAGTAAGGCCAGAGTGGCGCTTCTGGTCGGGGTGGTGCAAACTTCGTGGAACAAACAAATTTCTCAATGAAGGTTTTGACATGGAATGTAAGGGGTCTCGATGACTCAGAGAAGTGGCGATTAATGGAGGCCCGCTTCGCAGAATGGGGTTGTGATATTGTGTTGTTGCAAGAAACTAAACTTCCTTCATGCTCAATTTTGATGTGGAATCCATCGGGGACTAGTCACATCTCTGGTTACAAAACTCTTGTTGCAAGTGGCGCATCGTGGGGTATGATAGTTGCACGGAAGGAACCGCTTTTCTCTGTCTGCTCTGAGATTAAGGGCATACATATTCTCACAGTTCTTTTGGAAAACAACTCATCGGGTTCTCAGTTGGTGGTGTCATGTGTTTACAGACCTTGCGCTCATTCCTTAAGGGATGAACTATGGGCTGATATCTGCGAGACCCGTGTTTCTTTCCCGAGGGTGGCATGATTAGTGGGTGGAGATTTCAACGTCTCCCTTATCTCTTCGGACCGCCCACATTCTCATGGGGGGTAAGATCCTGGCTCTATGAACATTATTGAATTGATTGATGACCTCGAGCTTGAGGTGATGGATGCGACAGACACAAGGTTTACCTGGAGGAATTATGGCTATCGCTCACGTATTGATCGCTTCCTGGCCTCTTAGGAGCTTCTGAGTGATTATCCACTTTCCTTCTGTACTTCGAGGCCACACACGAGATCATACCACAATCCACTAATCAGTGACTCCGAGATTGATTCAAACCAGCGAGATTTTTTCAGATTCGAGCGGGCTTGGCTCCAGGAGGACACATTCAGAGAGCTTGTCCGTAACTTTTGGTCCTCCACTACTGTTTCGGGATCTACTACCTCTTGCTTGGACCAGAAGCTCACTTCGCTCCGCATGTGTATATGGGTAATTGGATCCATCCATGGTCCAATTTCCATACCCACTTATGTTTAGTCTCACATCTACTATTCGTGGGATGTGGAGAGTCAGTGGGGGCTATATAAGAATCCCCACACCACATGTATCAAATGAGAGAAAGTTCAATGAACACATCAATCCTTTGATGCGTTCTCCTGTGGTTTCATCCCGCTCCTCATGGTATAGGGTTCCATGTAAAATCCTGGCTTTCTTTATTGTTCTTATTCTATTTCTATGATATTATGCTTCCACATTCTCGTTTTCTAACATGGTATCAGAGCGAGTTTGATTCTCGAGGATTTCTATGTTCTTTATTTATGTTCGAGATTTGACATTCAGTTCTAGGATTTTTGTTGTAACCCTAATTCTGCACAGTTCATGAGGTTGTTCTTAAAGATTTATTGTTGATTAGTATGCTCGTATTTAAGATATGTTCAAACTTCTATCTCCACGAGTTTCCGGCAAGTTCTGTCAAGCAAGATTCCTTAAAGGTTCAAGAAGGTTGAGGGTTTCTGAAACCCTAATTCACAGTGCGTTTTCCTGCGCCACTCAGGCCCCAGATCTGACAATCTCCAAGCACCACGTCCTCACCACCCAAACCAAGCACATGTACGTCCTCGACTCCTGCCGCCACATGCAGCAAGAGGGCTTCGAAGTCACCTACCTCCCTGTCGGCTCTGACAGCCTCGTCGATCCCGACCTCCTCGTGAGCTCCATTCTCCTCGACACTGGCCTGATCTCTGTCATGGCCATCAACAATGAAATCGGCATAGTCCACCCCTCCACGAGAGCGGCCTCATATGCGAGGAGAAGAACATCCCCCTCCACACTGTTGCTACACATGTCCTTGGCAAAATCCCCATCGACGTCGATGCCATGAACATCAGCCTCAGCCCTTGATGAACCACAAATCGACTAAGATAACATGCACTCATTGTAGCATGTGCCAATTCTCAATCAACATAACCAAGTCAAATATCTCCAAGAAGAGGACTCGGTTTTTAATTTATAACCTAGGAAGTACAAGATCGAACACAAGGACACACGCAATTCCATGATTTAACCTAGGTGTCAAATATCTATAAGAAAGATTTCTAGGTTATCTAGATCAAATACAATGCACGCGTTATACACACAATTTCTAAATCATTTTCATGCTAATATATTACATGCTAAAAATAATGATGCTTATGCAAAGCACATTAAATGCTCGTGATTAAGTAATTTAATAACTTATGAATTCATTTAATAATTAATACACAATTAGGGTAATTAATCAATCAATTCGATCCAATGAAATCAGTTTTAGATCACGAACAAGACTGAATAGATGACATGCTTTCTGTAAATTAATGTGCGAATAATGTGTCAAAATAATGAATTAAATATGCTAACAGAAAGAGCACAAGAATATCTTTAAAACACCACTGATTTCCTTCTATTTGAATCCATTATTCACAAGATATCAAGCAATTAATACAGGGGCATACATGCAATAATAATATAAGGTTTTACAACATATAAGTCCAAAATAGGACTGAAATGCAAATTACATAAGCCGTTGGACTACTAAATAAAAGAAATGTAAAAGCGAAGGGCCTTATATGTACTATAACGAACTCGACGGGACGCGCCTACAAATTTCCCTCAAACACATGCTCCAAGCGCGTGCTGGAATGGACTGGAATGTAAATAGCGAAGCCTGTAAGGTTGTGTCTGCAAATTTCCCAACTTCACGTGCCTTCAGCTCATGGCTTAGCTAGGCTTAGTAAACGTGGCTCGGGCCACGTGTTGCTACGTGATTCTTCATAGCAGGCATGGGCGATCCAAACCTCATGGATGAATTGGTGGCTCGGACATTAACGTGGCATGAATAGACCCGTTGGATCACATCCAATATGGTCGATCCGACAGTTTTTGTACTTCCTTCCTCGATACAGTCCTCCATGCTCGGTGGTGCTACAACCTAGTCTTCGGTGACTCTTGTGTTCCTCCTCTGCACTTTCTGCTGTCCTTGAAGTTCAAATCATCTTCACGCTGACTTCGCTAAGAAGTTGATGCTCAATATATGATCTAGAGAAGATTAGATCCTCGGTTCTATCATTTTATGCACGACCATTAGAGACTAAATCCAAGATCAGAGATCATTTCGATTCTTTGACCATTGACCATTTCGCTTACCTGCAAAGATTAGAAGCACATCAAAGCCATAAACAGATAGACTTGGGTACACAAGGGGGTGAAATGGGGGTTCTGTGTGATGAAAGAAAGGAACCCTAGTGGGTTCTTCCTCTGTGCAATAGGAAGAAAGAGATCGAATTGATGACACACATGGAGAAGTGAGTTGGTTTAACAAGATAGCATGCGTGGATGAATGATGGAAGATGAAGGTTCACGTGGTTTCAGATCAATGAGTAATCAATGAACAAATGAAGAATAAATCGGTTAAAATGATAGAATATAAGTTGAGAGCTTACCTGGGGTGGAGTTGAAATTGGAGATGGATTTAAGGGATGAATTATGGCCTAATAAAAGCTTGAAGCTTCTGAATCGTCACTGGAAGAACTCGGCTAAGGTTCTAAGCTCAAACAACCACTGTGAGTGCTTTATCTTGACGTCGACACCAAGGTTCTCGTCGGAGTTTCACCCCTTCATCGCTCGCTCTCAGCTCCTATCTCTATCACAAAAGGAACAAGGTGGCTCGAGAGACATTCACACAAGGGCGAATAACCGTTAATAGAGGTGGAGATGGGGTTTTTAGGATACAGAGGTTGGTGGCTTAGCTATTCCAGACAGTGGTTTCAACCATCGCCAGTTGGGATTTGAGAGAGGATCGAAGAGGGTTAGGTTGCCAGTGTGGTTGAGGGTGGTTAGGAGAAGGTGAGGGAGGTGGTAGTTAGTCTGGAGTTGTCGGAGATGGACAAAAAAAATCGATGAAGAAAGGCAGCTCGGTAGTTGGCAAAGAGAAGGGCGAACATGTGCGAGGTAGACGAAGCTCTTTGGATTGTTAGATTAAGATCCAACGACCTAGCTTTGGGCGCAGACAGAGTGCTCTGATGTGCCTGATGTAGAAGATCAAACAACCTAGAATGGGGTGCTAATCAATGGCTGGGATTGGGGCAATCATAGGCGATCGACGACCAGAAAAATAAGGCATGAAATTATAAAGGGCAGACGACATGGCTGCATCAGATTGGGCCACGTGGTCCAATCACAAAATTCCAAAAAAAAGAAAATGAGATCTATAACTTTCATGTACAACTCAAAGAGAAATAATGTCATCTATATATAGGTAATAATTTGTAAGTAATTAAAACAGATAATAACATTTTATTTTTTTCTTTTCTTATTTTTTGGATTTTTCAATTATATTTTATGTTAAATTAATTATATACAATAGTAAACTTTTTTATTTGATTTTTAATAAGAAAGAAATATATAAAATAATTGCACATTAATAGGTTATATAATATAGTATAACTGGGGCTATTTATTTACAACACACAAATAATTAAGTAGTATTAATTGTCAATGGATTTAGTTGAATTTCTTAAGAAAGAGAGATAATTGTATTATTTTATGTTGACAAATATGTGATTTACCACCCCCTATACTTAATCTAAGCTCATCCTCGAGCTAATAAATAAAAATCAGTTAGAGAGTTAGATTAATCCGTAAATTCCTTGACATGTGCATGTGAGAAGACAAGGCTTGAATAGCCTAGAACATTTTGTTTTAGAAATCGTAGGACTCTAAGTTTAACCATGTCTTAATCAAAAGGAATTCAACTTCTCTAATCATCAGACTCTCACTATATATATAAGAAGTATGACTTAATGTGATGACTACATTCACTAGATTAGAGTCTAGATGTCACCTAAATTTCCAATACAAGAGATTCTTCTAAGGAGGACCCAACCATCAACACTAGGGATTAAATCTAGTCTTGCTTCAATCCACCGTCTCTTTAGTTTGTCAGAGTTCAAAGTATAGATGACATGCCAGATACTGGAGGTATTAGGATTGTGTCATTTCTTTTCTCCCTCTCATTGGAACAAGGTACCATGGCCTCAAATTTCAATAAGATTCGGTCGAATTTCCGTCGAATATCGATATCCTGTTGTGATCGAAATTCGACCAAAATGGTCGAAATGACCGAAATATGGGGGCCCTATTACAAAAAAATGACTGAAATGATCGGAAATTTGGTCGAATTTCGACCAAAATTCGACCGAAATTCTGTTTTGGTTGGTCACCGAAATGATGACCGAAATCGACATTTAGGGCCTCGGGTATCTTTCAAGTGCCTTTACTCAACACAATTGTATATTTTAATGTCAATCAATATGTCCATCAAAAGTGATTGAGCCGTCTGTACTTGTTTTTCTGGGAATACACCGGGGTGAGTCTTTTTAAAGTATTAAATATACTTGCACCCAGACTTGTAGCGCTAATGATGCAGAGCCATTTTTGATGTACTAGCCCATCATAAAAGCCTAATACTTGGTTCAAGTGGACATTAGGAGCACTCGCCTTTGATGTAAGCTCATATGAATATAATTTTATAATGCTTTGAGCTTTTCTTTCATCAACATATTATTTTATTATTATTATTTATATGTTTTCTTTTGGCTAGCTTCACTGCTTTTACCAAGGATTGGCACACACTGATCGAGATTTAATTAAATGTCTTAGGTTTTGATCAAGAGATTAGTATGAGAACCATGTCCCATATTAGCTAAAAATGCTGCCACTCAGGTTTCATGAAACCTTCAGTAATTTTATCCCATCCTCGAGCATCATAAGATCGAGTCCGAACTTAAATCTCAAATCATAGTTCCTCAAGTGAAATCTCAGCTCATCTCAATTATGAATGTAGTCATGCATGTGAGTGGAAAAGTCATATTCTTTGAAGACAAGATTAAGCATGCAATATAGCACACAAATTTTTCTAACTAGGGAAGTTTGAATTATTAAGTCTAAGACCCTAATGATTATGACATGTTAACTTTAAATCTCTGGACCTCATAAACTGAGTGTTAAAGATCTCGATAAGCCTTGAGTGAAAAGTGTGAGTGTCAGGTAAAAATACCAAATCAAAAAGTTAGCAAGCTAAAAGTTAGAAATTATTTAAAAGGTTTATTAGATATAACATGTATCCTTAAGAAACAAATGTGACAGACAGAAACAAGATTGACATCACAATGATACCTACAACACAACTCTACTTCAGTTTCTTATCATAAAAAACTTAGCTTGAATCTTAGGAGTTTGAAATCACATGCTACCTTATGCTTCACTTGCTTTTTCCTCAGAGAGTAAACCTCAGATTGAATAAGAAAAATCTTCATCAACTTGGAAAATGACTCGCCTAGAATGATGCCATTCTTCCTCAAATGTAATATCCATATCAACATGAGAGGACCTAGAATTCTCCAGAATAGCGGGAAGACATGCCCAACCCTTGGCTCCTACAACAAACCTACGAGTTTTCCTTAAGAGAGAAAAACTAGATACAAGAGGGCAACCTAACATACAAGTAAGATGACAATCAAATATATGAATATCCTCAAGAAAAGATGTAGGTTCCTCCATTTCTAACTCCTCTAGCAAAATATTCTTCTTCCTTTTAGTAAGAGACCATATTCTTCTTCCTTTTACATCTAAATTCATCATGAATTTGATGATTAAAGGGTGGATGAGCTCATGAGCGGCGAAGGTTGGGTCGTTCCCCAGTCGAGGGGTCTCAGGCGGTGGGGGGGGGGGTCTCAAGCGATCCTCGAAGGTAGCGGATTCCAGGGGTCGGGTTTGATTGGGAACCCGTTCGGTCGGGGTTGCTTTCGCTGCGGTGGTTTGGATCACTGGGTTTGTCAGTGCCGAGAACCGATAAAGTCTTTCGGTATCGGCGATTTTCTCACACAAACAGGTCTTGCCCGTTAAAGTTTAGGGACGTCTCGTTGCTGATCGGAGAAGGGGGTGGAACGGAGATGCTCTTCCTCGCCTCGTTTGACGTGGGAAGGATCTCGAAGGCGCATTTTTAAGGTGATATTGCTCAGTTGACACCTTAGCGGGTGCTTGCTTAAGCCTCAGCGGGTTCGAGGCCAATGCATTACTTCGTGGTTCAAGGAATGGTTCTACTCTCCTGCGGTGGTGTCGGGCTCGGGCTGGCGATGGCTCGGTGCGGCCAAGGCCGATAGAGCGGGTCAGGGTGAGGGGCCTCCCCCTCGTTGCACGCAACTTGCTGAGATGTAGAGAGCTACTGCGTGGCATTGCCGATGTGCTGGGCTTCGAAAACGCCGACAGTTCGCCCGGTGACTCGATTGACCCCATTCTAGTGGTTAGGTACCTCAGCCCGGAGAGGCTGGGCTGGTGGGAGGTCCCTTCTACAAGGGGTCCGGTGTACCTGGAGCTGATAGACGTGGGCCGCAGGGCGCATCTTGACGCTATTGAGCATGTCACGGGGAACCGAATAGCGGTGGACTAGCCGGAGAAGGCGATCATGCTGGCCGAGGGACCAGGTCTGCCTCCAGCGATGGGGCTGGTGCGTGTCTAGGAGAAATCACCTTGACTTCCGCCGAAGATATGTTTCAACACGATATCTGCGTCGCTGATTCCGAGGGCTGGCACAGTCCATGTCTGTGGGTTTTTGAGGAGTCGCACCGGTCCGGTTTCCAACGACGAGGAGCCGAAAAGCGGCCCCCTTTTTCTTCCTCTAGTTCCGCAATCGGAGCTTGGGTGCGACCCGAGAGGCTATTCGGGTTCGCGGATGCCCAATGGTTATCGAGTTTCTGTCTCAGAGGTCGAGGGCCCTACCTACGGGTGTGGGGGTTCGGCTATTGTTTCTGGGGATCCGGACCATGCTGGTTTTGAGCCCTTGCGTTTTGAGTCTCTTGCTGTTCACGTCGGTGCGACCCAACCTGTTCCTATCGCGGCCCGACACTCGGGCTCTCCCGCCCGAAATGGAGCGTCGGATTTCGCCCGAGATGGAGCATCGGATCCCGCAACAGCTGAGGCGTTGTCTGAGCGAGTGTATCTCGGAGTTGCTTTGGCGGATGTATCTCCTGCGCAGCAGGGTGCCGCCGTTTCCGTATCTAAAGGGAAGCGCCTAGAGGAGAGTTCTATTAGATCCAACACGACGATGTTCTCGTCGTCTCGTGTTGAATTCTGGCTAGAAGATCTTCAGGAAGTTGTCGCCGACAAGGAGATAACTCCTGAGACATCTGGAGCGAGGGCTGAAGTTGTGGGGAGTGTTCGGTATCCAAGCGTCAGGGCTTCCAGGTTTGGCGCCTCCCACATGCGAAGGGGATCCCATAGGGCGGAAAGGAGGAAGCGTAGGGCTGTGCTGCTGGATTCGATGGTGCAAACGGAGTCACCAGGTCGGTTGCCATCAAGTCCCAACGGGCCGCCAAAGCTACAGAATCAGTTTGAAGTGCTCGGTAAGGTATTGCGGAGAAGCTGGTGTGATCCCTCCAAAGATGTTGAGACAAGGTGTCCCCTTAATGAAGGTGCTCTCTTGCGATGTGAGTGGGTTGGGCCCCGACAAATGGCTGGGGGTGAGGAAGCTTTTAAGAGAGGCTGGAGCTGAGATATTTTTACTCCAGGAGACGAAATTGTTAAGATGCGATGGCAAAGTCTTGAGTGACCTCGGTGGTCAGGATCGGTTTGGGTTCGCTGAACTGGAGGCCTAAGGTGCTGCGGGGGGTCTAATTATTGGGTGGTCGAAAGCTTTGTTTGAGGACTTGGGAGTCTCGAGGACCTCCTTCTGTCGACAGATCTGGAGGGTGTGGGATCGAACCCTCTCGACTGGGATCTGGATCATTGGTGGTGATCTGAATGTTACCCTGCTCTCTGAGGACAGACCCAATTGGGGGGGGGGATGGCTGAGACCTGAGCTCGGAGGCCTTCAGACGAGTTGTGCAGTCCCTGGAGCTTTCCATCATTGATGCGGCTGGCTGTTCTTACACGTGGAGGAATGTGAGGTCGCGATCCAGACTTGACCGTTTTCTCCTATCTCCTGCGGGGTTGGAATCGTTCCCCCTGGCCCGGGCTTGGGTGTTGCCTTGGTTTACTCAGACCACACTCCTATCCTCTGGTCAGCATGGGAGGAGATGAGTTGCAGGTTTCGCTTCCGCTTCGAGCGAAGTTGGCTTCTAGAAGACGGATTCGGAGAGATGGTGGCTGAGGCGTGGAGGAACTGGGACTCTGAGGGCTCGGCTGTTTCAAGGTTCGCAGCAAAATTGAGATACCTCAGGTCCTATCTTTCTACATTCGGGAGGGAGGTCAGGACTCAGCGTTAGGCCATGAGAGGGGAAGCCCATGCGAGGGTGGCGAGGTTGGATGCCTTGCACGATGAGAGGGGTTTGTCTCAAGATGAGGTGGCAGAGAGGTTGTGTTTGCTTGAGGAGTTGATGTTGGAAGATATGAAGGAAGAGGTGGAATGGATGCTAAGGTCGAGGCAGAAGTGGTTGAAGGAAGGAGACGCCAACACGAGGTTTTTTCACTCCATGGCTTCTGGACGGAGGCGAAGGAAACTTCTTGCATGAGATAGAGATCGGGGGCGGGGAGGGTGTCAGGGGAGGAGCGGATTAGCGCCGCCTTGCGTGGGCTTTTCGTGGAGTTCTCACGTAGGAGGCAGAGGGAGGGGTGGGGGTGGCGAGATGCAGGGGCGGAATCACTGGCCGAAGGTCAGGTGGACGGCCTTTTGGCAGACTTCTCTGAGGCGGAGGTGAGGAGGGCTATTTGGGGCCTGAATGCAGACAGGGCTCCTGGACCTGATGGCTTCCCTATTTTGTTCTACGGTGAGTTTTGGGATCTGTTGAAGGCAGATCTTTTGAAGGTTCTGAATGAATTCAGGATTGACAACATGGGCTTCAACAAAGTGAACAGGGCGCTAATTTTCCTCCTTCCTAAGAAGGAAAATCCGTTGAGGGGTGGACGATTTCAGACCTATAGCGATCTCCAATGCAATTTATCTTGTGGTGGCAAAGGTGCTCGCAAACATGCTCAAGTTGGTTATGGATTCTGTAGTGCTACAAGGGTAGTCCGCCTTCATCCCAGGGCGTCAAAGGCGGATGGTATGATTATGGCGTCAGAGATATGCTCGAGTGGAAGAGGGCGAGGAGGAAGGGGACACTCTGGAAGATTGACTACTCAAAAGTCTATGACTGCGTTGATTGGAGATTCCTGTGGACATCCTTGCGGCGGAGGGGTTTCCTGGAGACTTGGGTTCAATGGATGAAGAGATGTGTCACTACATCCTCCTACTCAATTTTGGTTAACGACAAGCCGGAGGGTGGTCTCGTACAGCCTCAGGGAGGGGTCCAGCAGGATTGCCCGCTCGCTCCCATGCTTTTCATCCTAGTGGCAGACTGCCTGGCGGTGTTGTTTAGGCGGGCGGTGGAGGTTGAGTGGTGTGAGAGTTTTCCGGCTAGGGAACATTTCTATCCCCTTGCTACAGTATGCTGATGATACGATTCTTTTCCTGGGGGGGATGAGCAGAACCGCAATGCCGCACTCCTTGTTGATATCTTTGGCAGTCTCTCTGGTCTTGAGATTAACAGGCTCAAGTCGGTGGTTGTGGGCTTTGGGATGGAAGGTGCTGAGCGTAGTGGACTTGCGGATTTGGTAGGGTGCCCTTTGGGGGATCTCCCTATTTCCTATCCTGGACTGCCACTCGTGGATGGTAAGCTAAAAAAATCGGATTGGGATTTGACTGATGCGCAGAATGGAGGAGAGATTAGCTGGTTGGAAGGCGGTGACCCTATCTAGGGGTGGGAAGTTGACTCTCCTTAAACATGTTCTCGCCCCGCCATTCCCATCTTCTTCTACTCGACTCGGTTGATGCCGGTTTTTTGGGGGCCAGGAAAAAAGTTGAAGCTTTGATGAAGACCTTTTTTTTGGTCAGATGGTAGGCAACAGAGATCCGAGCTACACCTTGTGGCTGGGATGATGTTACCTAGGTGCGAGGTGATGGTGGCCTTGGAGTCGGAGATGTTGAGCTCATGAACAAGGTGTTGCTTGCCAAGTGGGTGATTCAGATTTGGGGATTCCCTACCTCCATTGCTGCCAGATTGCTGAGAAACATATATGGAGTCAACGGGGAGCTAATTGCTAATAGGAAAAGATTCGAGTCGCCGCTCTGGGACGGAATCCGCGCTGTTCTGCTATCTATTTCTCCTCGGTTGTGGCCAAAGGTTGGAACGATCAGACGTTCAGATTCTGGAGAGATGGCTGGATGGGGGAGGGCGCCCTTGGGAGGAGGTTCCCTAGACTTCTGGCTCTAGTGGCGTCGAGGGAGGCCAGCCTTGCTCACGTTGCGGTGGTGGGGTCCTGGGCACCTCAGTTCGTCTCGGATCTTTCGAATCAACGCATGGAGGACTTCTCAAGGATGTTGGCTGAGGTGCCTCCGCCGGGAGGGGGGGCAATCTCAGGAGGAGGATCACTATGTATGGGAAGGGGGGATGTTCTCAGGTTAAGAAGGCGTATGAGGCTTTGAGGGGGTCGTCTTTGGAGCAGGAGCATGACATGGATTTATGTCAGGACATGGAGATTATCTGAGCGGCTAGGATCCCTCTTAGGGTGAAGATTTTCTTTTGGTGTCTGAGATGAAATCGCTTATGTGATAAGGCGAGGAGGGGAAAGGAATTTTGGCTTGGAGGATGCACGATGTAACATGTGCGAGGGCTCGGTTGAGGATACGGATCACCTTTTTTGGATGCGCGACTTCGGCGCAGGTGTGGAGGGAGTCAGGGATTGCTTGGGTGGAGGCGGCAGGGTTAAAGCCCTTTTGGAGGTTGGTTCGTGCGGTGGGCATGGGACCATGGGTTCGACGGACGACTGCTCCAAGCCGTTTGCAGTGCTTTGGGCTATTTGGCAGGGAGAAATGAACTTATTTTCAAAAATATGAGGTTCTACTATGAGAATGTTGTCTCACATTGTAATGCGCTCTATAATTTTGGACTTCTCTGTAAGGTTTCTGATCTTATTATAATACAATTTTGATTGTGGTGGCTCGTGTCTTGGGAGTGCACCCTCTTTTTCATCAAAAAACTCCTCTAGCAAAATATTATCTTCCTTAAACGGTATCACTCTTCTCAAGAACTCCTTATCTTTCAAAATATCGAAATTAAATCCAGACTCTCTTCCATACTTGACTTTGTAAAGTACCTAAGACTAGACAACCTTATGTATACTAAAAACCTAAGAGTTCAACGAACCGTCACATTCTTTCGGAAATTCAAGACACAAGGTACAAACTGAAGAGACACAATGGTTAACTTTATTTACAAGTTAATTCCATTTACACCCTTAAGGTTTTAAAATATTTTTGAAAACTTTTTACAAACTATGTTGCATAATATATGTTTTCCAAATATTGTACAAAGATTTTCAAACAAGTCAAACCGTATTTTCAGAAACCTATGTAAAATACTTTGAAAACCATGTCAAGGAGGTATATACAAGTTTTCAAATACTTTTCAAAACAAATTTGCACAAAACTCAGTTAAAAATAATACGATACCCTTAGGCCTAGAAGTCCGAAAAGCTAAAAACAATGAGCTATGGTTAGAGTATATATGAAATATATACAGTACACCCCCTGTACTTAGCTTTTGCTATGTCCTCATAGACATAGAAGGCCATATCGTGATATATCAGCGACAGATCGCTGATATATCGGCATCGAGAGGCATGGATATCGATATCAGGGTGCATATCCATTTCCAGGATATCAGTAATATATGATCTAGATATCGGCGATATATCGCCATATCGGCCCATATCAATAAAAAATGACTGGATTCAGTACAAAAATTCTCTCACTGATCAGCCCATATCGGTAAAAAATGGCTGGATTCAGTACAAAAATTCTCGGATAAAATCGATATCATCAAAATTTTGCCGATATCCATATATTGATGAATAATACCCTTGTAAGCTTGATTTCACTACTTATTTTGTTACTTCTAGTATTAGAACACATCATGTTTTATATTTTTGTTTTCGGGTCGGGGACACTGCCCTCGAACCCCTTAAAGGGGGGGGGGCAACCTGGAGCCCTCAGGCTCGTTGACTGGGAAACGAGACCCCCGTCTGGTAGGGTATGGTGCGATAGGGGGGTGCATGCAATGGTTCTTCACATTGGGGTTGTCCAATCGATTTTAATTCATCTTCTTTCCCTTTCGAAAATATTATTATGAATTATGTCTCTTTTTAAAAAATGCTATTATGCTCTTTATTTGTTTAGTTTCAAAAATAGCTTAAACATTTTGTTTATACATAACATGTGATGCAATATAAGTCTTAGATGAACCCCATTTTCAATATCTATAAGTCAACAATCAACATTAACAAGGATATGCTCAATATGACAATATGTGCAATATAAAGGTCACAGATGATCGATATGTTGATATAAGTGTATATTTATAAGTTATTTAGTGTTATAAGAACTTGGATAGACATCATTTCCAATATCCACAAGTTAGCAATCAACAGTAACATCGATATGTTCGATAAGGCCGATATATGCGATATAAGGATCATATATCGATATGTGATCTAATAGTTATTTGCAAGTTATTTAGTGTCTAGGAACTTGGACAAACTTCATTTCCAATATCTATAGGTCAACAATTAACAGTACCAGCGATATGTTCGATATGACTGATATGTGCGATATAAGGGTCATGGATGATTGATATGTGTGATCTGAGAGTATATTTGTAAGTTATTTAGTGTTATGAGAACTTGGACGAACTCCACCTCCAATATCTATAAGTCAGGAATCAACATTAACATCGATCTATTCGAAATGATCAGTATGCGCGATATATGGGGTATAAATGATCGATATGCGTGATATAAGTGTGTATTTGTAGGTTATTTGTTGTTTAATATCTTGGATGATCTTAGTTTATGAAAAACGATAAAAATGCCATTTTTGAGCCATTTTCAACATTTCCACCGTAACTCCTGCAAGGCTACTAACTCTGCTCTCTGATCTCCTACACTCTATGGATCCAATAATACCTCTGAAACTGCCCAAAGTGATCGATACTTGATCTCAACAGGTACGTGGCGTTGGTTGCTATAAACGAGTCGAAATGGTGATGTATTCAAAGGAATCTTGAAGGAAGCCCTATAGGCCCACAAAACCTAGTCCAAAAGCTGTAACCAGTCCTTTCAGTCTGGGCGGCCAACCTTCTGCAATATCATCTTGACTTCTGGTTCGAAACCTCAGCAAGACCATTCATCTGTGGATGATATGGAGTAGCTACTCGATGGTCAATGCTGAACTCGTTAGTGTTGGGAGTATAAGGTGTATGCGCCTATTGAGTTGTAGATGGGTAAATGGATACCTCCAGGATCCATTTACCCCATCCCAGTGTTTAGTCCCACATCGTCCAGTGGTGAGACTTGGAGGCTCTGGAAATGCTATATAAGGAGCCCCAGGCCTCTTGTAACAGATGAGAAAAAGCAATGCAAGATATGCCCCTTTGAGTGCTTTTCCCGTGGTTTCATCCCGCTCCTCACGGAGTAGGGTTCCACGTAAAATCATGGTGTTCCATGTTGATGTTTTTCTTGATATTATGCTCTGTTTTATCGTTCCGCTTCCGCTTTCGATTTTCTAACATGGTATCAGAGCGGGTTCGATTCTCGAGGAGTTTCTTTTATCATTTGTTCGAGATTCGATTTTGATATTTTGTTTTTGGAGATTTGTTCTTTTTATCATGTATGATTCAAGATCTAGGGTTTCTCTTTGAAACCCTAATCTCTTGTTCAAGTTATGAATTTCGTCCAAGGTGGCTTGGCGTATATCGATCTCCACGACAGAAGGCGTACCCAATCCCTATTTTCAACAGTCCAGATTCAGTCTTGCATCTCCAGACAACCCTTCTTTAGACGACAATGGGTTCCAAGGAACCCTAGCCGTGTTGACGATTCATCCTCCATGGCGGCGCTCCCAAAGATCAGGCGGTCTCTTCAAAGTGCATAGGCGACCCATCTTCAAAGTCGGCCTCCAGATGCAGCGCACCTTCGAGCTCCTTCCCCGCTCGATTCATGGTGATGAATCGATGTTGCCTTCTCTCTACTGCCTGAATCGATCTGCTAGCCAGGCGGGCCAGATCGTCCCTCCGCCTCTGTGCGTGCAAGGGTCTCCAGTCCAGAAGGCCCCTCACTCCCAGGCGGAGCCGCGCTTCGGCTCAAGGGCGCATCCAGGGGCTTCCCCTCAACATCAAGCTGGAACATGCTGGTGACTCCATTAGCATGCTCGCGCACCATCGGCATCTGGCGGCACCATCGACATCTCTCTCATTCAGACAATGCACAGCGGGTTGTAGCCTCCAAGTCCAATCCTCCATATCGCCGCCAGGGCGAGAACGCACGTCAAGCAACACAAACAGAAACAAGAGAACCCCGCGAATCTTCTCGCGCAAGCGCGCGTGAGCCCCGGACACCAGACACCGACCGGGCGATCAGGCGATCTTTCCATCACGCTCTGATCCCCGTGACGGCATCTTCGACAGGGCGCGATGCTCCAGATCGACTTCCTCAGGCGGTGCTCCCTCGAGCGGTGAAGAAAACAAGCATGCGGCGCACCTCTCCAGATCGCTTTCGCAGGATGAGCTCCAGTCCCCTTGGCGGCGCAGGCCCTTGGGGTTTCCCGCTGGAAACCCTTGGGCGGCGGGTTGAAGAAGAGAAAGGATTCGTGGGAACCCTAAGGGTGTGTTGGGTTCGTGGGGTTATCCAGGGATGGATAACCCGGTTTTGTGTTTGTGTGTTTGGTTGGTGGGTTAAGGGTTGGGAGGGTTTGTGTGATGTGATTGTATTGGAATTTGAAAAAGTTGGTAGTTACTATGATATGATTGTATTGAAATTTGAAAAAGTTGTGGTTGTTGTGATGTGATTGTATTGAAGTTTGGAATAGTGAGTAAAGTTGAGTATTTTATGATTTTTAGATGATATGATGGTATAATATATAATTTTTTGATGGGAAGGGAGTGTGCCCCATTAGTGAGTTAAAAGTGGGGGTTTTGGGGGGTTACCCACCCAAAGTGGGGGGTAACCCCCCAAACGAACGCACCCTAAGGGCAGCGGACTCCCGTTTATACAATATTTTTTTTTGTAGAGCCCAAGTGGGCAGGGGATGTCCACGGAAAAAATTGTTTTGGGGCCCATATGTGGGCCTGTTTTTTTAAAAAAAAGGAAGAAGAAAAAAAAGAAGAAAAAAAGAAAAAAGGGAGCGCGTAAAAAAATCGTACGCAAATTGCACAAAAAAAATATTATGTGCAAAAGCCGAAAAAAAGGTTTGAACGGTTTAAAAAAATGTTTTCAAAAAAAATGATGATGACGGCCTAAAAAAAAGAAAAGCCGCAAGGATGTTTTGTTTTCCCCCTTCTATCTTGTCTTCTCCCAACTTTGTCGAGGTTCATTTTCCGACAAGTATGGGAGAAAGGGGGAGTATATATGTAGAGTCACAGGTCTTACGCTCCAGATTCAGATTAGCCAGATATTCAGACTCTACAGTTGTTCAGACTCGATGTCAGAAGGTTCTGAGTCCAGTTTCAGACACGCACGAGTTTGCGGTCATTTTCAGATGAGCATATGTTGCCATCATCAGTTCAAGGTCCCCATCATTCTTGTTGTTGTTCGGCCACAGTTTTCATGTGAGCCATAGGGACTCCAGAGCAGAGGACCATTCCCTATGCCATTGAGGGCAAGGGTTTTCATGTGGTATCATAGGTACACCAGAGCAGTGCACCATTCTCTGAGCCAGATGGGAGAGACCCAGTTCTCCGACGAGGGGACTTCGGGCTCAGTTTCAGACTCGATGGATAGATTCCAAGTCTTCAGTTGGCTCACACTCCAGCCCGTTCGTCCTCCTCACCTGCACGGCATGAGAAGCAACGTCCTCGACTGCAACAATGTGCGCGTTGGGTTGATATTGTCCGTAGTGTCCTGTAGCGTTGAGTTGAGTTTATTTCTGTTTGTCCAAGCTGAGCATTGCATGCTCCAGCTTGAGGGGAGTGTTGGGAGTATAAGGTGTATGCGCCTATTGAGTTGTAGACAAGGCTTAAATGTCGGTTTCGGTCACCATTTCGGTATCGACCAAAACAGAATTTCGATGGAATTTCGGTGGAATTTCGACCGAAATTTCGGTCATTCGGTCATTTTTTGTACTGGGACCCTCATATTTTGGTCATTTCCGGTTGAATTTCGATTTCGACTGGATATCGATATTCGACAGAAATTCGACCGAATTTCGCTGAAATTTGAGGCCATGGTTGTAGATAGGTAAATGGATACCTCCAGGATCTATTTACCCCCATCCCAGTGTTTAGTCCCACATCGTCCAGTGGTGGGTCTTGGAGGCTCTGAAAAGGCTATATAAGGAGCCTCAGGCCTCCTGTAACAGATGAGAAAAAGCAATGCAAGATATGCCCCTTTGAGGGCTTCTCCCGTGGTTTCATCTCGCTCTTCACGGAGTAGGGTTCCACGTAAAATCATGGTGTTCCATGTTGATGTTTTTCTTGATATTATGCTCTGTTTTATCGTTCCGCTCTGGCTTCCGATTTTCTAACAGTTAGCAAGAGCCTTTACATTGTCGTTGATGAAATGAGTACCCTCGTTAGAAATCAGAATTCTAGGAACACCAAACCGCCTGCATAAGAAGATTCTTGAGAGTCTTAAATGATAAAAGACCACTTATCATCTACAAGGAACTCGGTGTCTTTCGTAAGGTCAATAAGCGATCGGGCAATTTCACTGAAATCCTGAATGAACCGTCGGTAGAAACCAACATGCTTCAGAAAAGACCACAACTGCTTCAGATTGGATGGTGGATTGAGCTTCTTAATGATGTCCATCTTCTCCATATCATCTCCATGCCCCTGTTGAAGATGATATGATCAAGGACCATCCTTTGAGTTATCATGAAATTACTCTTCTCCTAAGATAAGACAAGATTGACTTTCACGCAGCGCTGAAGCATGCGGTCTAGGCTAGAAAAACAAGCATCAAAATCATCGCCATAGATCAAGAAGTCATCTATGAAGACCTCCAAAAGTCACCCACTTTGTCTGAGAAAATGGAAAGCCTGCACTTTTGTAGTGTAGTAGGGGCATTACATAAACCAAAGAGCATTCGTCTAAAAGCATACGTTCCGAAACATTCATCTAAAAGCATACGTTACGAACAGACATATGAATGCCATTTTTTTTTCTGTGAGTCGGGCGCAATGGCCACTTGATTATATCCCGAATACCAATCAAGAAAGCAATAATGACTCTTCCCAACTAATCTCTCAATAATCTGATCAATGAATGGTAGTGGGAAGTGATCAATATTGGTTGCTTGATTCAATCATTTGTAGTCCACGCGGACTCGCCGAGAAGTTGGTATTTGGGTAACAATCTCCTCTCCATCCTCATTGATAACTGTTAGAGTACTTCGTTATATGCGTCACATGTATGGGAGATGGGTAAATGGATCTCTTCAGAATATGCTTTGGTGCCCTTGGAATCTTTGTTCCCACTTTTCGCAGAAGCAATCCTTGCAACTGCAGGGTCGTTTGGTGGAGGATGCAGAGCATACCTAATCTTACTGGCTCCACCAGGTGATGGTGCAAGTAATGTGTTTGTCTTCTGTATACTGGAACCATCACCGGACAACCCAGGAGAAGAAAGCATACCAGCCCGCTGACAGGCTTGTTTTTCACATTTATACGTATGGTCTCCCTTCCTTGAGCCTGTGGTTGACGGTGGGGTGGATCTCGATCTGGCCATCCTCGGTGTCATCCCCGGAGGCGACATCCTTGTCCTGCTCCCTGCTTAACATAATTGTCATGATCAGAGAGGCAACATTGAAGTCAAAGGCCTCGTTGCGCTCCGCGAAGCCGAGACCGACAAAGGCATGCTTCCCCCGACCGTCCTCGATCCGGAGGACGAAGTAGCGGCTAGAGTCAAGCACGGTCTCGACGGAGGCGTCGCCCTGTGAGATCTGCCTCGAGGACCCCAACTCCCGGCGACCTCTTCGCCGCTTGCTTTGTTCGGCCCGGTCAGCGGACACAGATTGATCGCTTGATCCATGGCGTCCTCGTCGGTGGAGGAGGAGCGGGATGAAACCACGGGAGATGGGTTTTGGTTTTTAGAGTACTTCGTTATATGCATCACATGTATGGGAGATGGGTAAATGGTTCTCTCCAGGATCCATTTACTCCACCACTGTGTTTAGTCCCACATCTACCAGTAGTGGTAGGACTTGGAGGCTCTAAGGAGGCTATATAAGGAGCCCCAGACCTCCTGTAATCATTGAGAAAGTCAATAGACAAACACGACCCTTTGAGGCCTTCTCCCGTCGTTTCATCCTGCTCCTCACGGAGTAGGGTTCCACATAAAATCCCACGTTCTTATTTTCTTTATCTTTTCCATGTTTCGCTTCCGCTTCCTATCTTCAAACATGGTATCAGAGCGGGTTTGATTCTCGTAGATTTGTTTTTGAGTTTTTATGTATTTTTCGAGATTCGATTTGATGAAGATTTACATGTGAGATTGTTCAAGTTGATTATCAAGATCAAGATTCATATCCAAGGACTCTTGAAACCTTAATTTGGTTTGGTTTTCATAAAATTCTAATCAGGATCATGAGGGCACGTTTCCCATCACGTGCTCCAGGCAAAGGCAATCCAGTCGGAGATCCCCAGCCCGCTATCTCTTCTTCGATGGGTTCCACGCGCAATAATCTTCTCTGATTCAAAACCGCAACACGACTCCATCGTTCAACTCCAGGCTGCAGCCTTAGATTCCCCATCGTGCATGATGAACCACCTTCTGTCGTGCTCAGGCCCCGACTCCTAGATCTCAAGAGGCCAGGCATCACGGCTAGGGCAAGGAAATCTGGAGATGCGCCGCCAGACAGCAGGCCATACATTGGCGGCAGGTTGGGTGCGGCCTTTTTCGATCATTACCGCTTCCACGCACGACCCGCATGGAGCAGCCCATCCATGACGGAACCCGAGGCGCACCTCTCGCGCCCCAAGACCCCAGGAGGAACGATCTCCTTCACCGCCAGCTCCAAGAAGCGACGACCTCCTCCGTCACGCGAGCCCTGCATCTCACGATGCTACCCAGTCTGACGCGCGTCCACCTGGCGAAGCCCCATCTTCAGACCACAACCTCCTGGGCGGCACCACCCTCCATCATCGCGCAACATACCCCCGTAGGGGCGGCGTGAAACTCCCATCGGGAAAGGGGGCGGCTACTTCGTGAGGGTTTCAAACCCTAGGGCTGCGGGTCCTTTTTTTTTTAAAAATATCTGTTGTAAGGGCCTAATGTATAGGATATGTTTTGTTTTCCTTTAAAAAAAAGGGGAGGGGGCATTTGCCTTCAAGGGCCCAAGCAGGCAAACGAAAAAAAGGGGCACACACACAGAAAAGCCGTGCAGAAAATATTTGCAAAAAAAAAGAAATGATGAAAGAGATGCGTACAAAAAAAGCCGTACGCAAAGTTTTTTTTTCAAAAAAAATGTTGCAAAGAAAAGTCGTAAAAAAATAAAAAAATTCAAAAAAATGATTGATTGAGAAAGCTGAAAAAAATCATCATTATTGGCTAAGAATTTTCATGTTGTCTTCCCTATTATTATTGTCTTCTCTCAACCTTGTCGACGTCCATGTTTTCCAACAAGTATGGGACAAAGGGGGAGTATATATGTAGAGTCACAGGTCTTATGCTCCAGATTCAGATGCCAGGTGCAGATTTCCAGACCAGCCATTCGTTCAGACTCTACAGCAGATTATTCAGACTCGACGATTGTCTTCCGAGTCCTCAGTTTCAGACACGCACAGGATGCGATCTTATTTCAGATGAGCACATGTTTGCCATCTTTTGCAATGGTCCCCATCTTTTTTTCTTGTTTCGGTCAGAGTGGGCGAGGGTA